>JAQBSW010001466.1:0-47500 GCA_029291075.1 Eudiplozoon nipponicum | reverse complement strand
AGTGGTAGAAAAATTGCTATGCTCGATTTGAAATGAATGGATATATATTGGTAGGAAGGGAAGGTTGCATGGATCAGAATTAGCTTACAGATGGCGTGGGAAAAATAATTAACAACCAATAAAGTATTTAATTTAATCAAGGTTACCTGCTTGATATAAATACCAATCCAAATAATTATGCATGTGTCAGCATAACCTAGGCCTCGTATAGTGTAGAAAAGCAATTCATCCAGTAGACCAATAAAATAATTTGAGTATTATCTTGTAATTCCATTCTTTATTACTGGTTATCTTACTGTATCTGTTAAATTAAATCCCTTTTAGATTGCAACACTTACTGATGAATCTTTACGTCAGATACTGCCTTCAATTTACAATGTTATGTCGATCTCTCTTTCAGTAGGTAATTTTCGAAATTTTCGTTTCTGATCTACATTTACTTTAACTTCGTGTCTTAATTAAGCTTATTATTTTACTAAATAAACATGAATATTTACCCTGGCAGGATTTTTCGATTGGTATATTTATACTATAATACCTCCTTCCTGACTAGGAAGGTCACAAGTAAATACTTCATTTAACTAAATAAGTGTAAGACAATAAATCTGGCGTGTGCAAAATGGAATTGTGACTAATCACTATTGTTTCTTCTTAGGAGGAATTGCACGTGCATGTAAAAGATTATTTCACAGTTCTTAAAGCACCCCCACATGTATGACATACACTTATCTAGTGAATTGTCAGTAAGTTTTGTGAAATCACTGTAATTTCACTTAGATAAGCATACTTGTGCAGGTACTTAGAGTTACCCGAATGCAGTTCAGTGATAGATAAATGCATACACACACACACATAATTCATCTAGTGAAAATTCAGCTATGGTAATGAGACCTGCCAGTAAGTACAATTAGTCAAATTTGTTTCTTCGATGAGCTTACCACTGATAGAGACCAAGAAAAGGGTTCCGAAATATCCTGATTGAAAATTAGAACAGTTGACGTAGAAACCTAGATTCGTACAACAAGAATTATTCTTAATTTCCAGAATTCCCCAGTATTGATAGACTTATATAATTTGCTTAAAATTGTAGATAAATGTGTAAAAAAATACACAGATACCTGAAGCCATAGGTTGTTTTCGACGTTTTCTTGTTGATCGTCTGCTAATACTAAAAGGAAGTAAAATTACGATTGGAAGCATAATGAAGATTAAGATATGTATGTATTTTAAAGTCAGGCAAGATTTATAGAAACAAATTAGAGGGGTCCAAAAGGGATAATCTTTGGCGGTTTTAGTAGAAAATCTATTTATGCATTATTTTTGAGCCTAAATTGTATCTATGGTTCATAGATGACATATTTGGGACACGCAATCATGGAGAAAAATATATGACAAATTTAATAAATTTAGCTAATCAAATAAACGAATTCCAATTTACGATTGCACTGGAGTCATCAAATGAACTATCATTTTTATGTAAAATTATTATAAAAGGTCAGCAATTACAGTGATATTTCTGAGAGAGATGCTTAATTTGGGATCTTTTGAAGTATCGAGTCCAAGCATCCGTATCAGATGAAAATCATTACCAACAAGCCTTAGATAAACAGACATAAATTAGGGTTAAGCAGAATTTCAGCAACTGCAAGAATTATTCTCTGCTAACGAATATTCTCATAATGCCATCACTGATTGTATAGGTCCTAACTAAATTTAATCCTAAGTTTGAATAAAAAACTAGACAAAGCGAAGGAGGAACGTAGAATCATGTCATTACGGGTCTCCAAGCTAAGCAGAAAAATAAAATTAACGGCGATGCAATACAGTATGAGAAACGTTTTAAGCCAAAGCCATAAACTGGGAAGTAATTATTCTAATTAAATGAAAAATGTATCCTAAAAACATCATGAGTGTATGAAATCCCATACAAAGAATATTGCCTCAAGTATATTTGTGAAGCAATGATCCAAATTAAGGTGGAAGGAGAACGAAGAGCTACATGTAAGTATGGGTATAATATTAAATCTGTTCCTACTCGTCCATAAGTTGCAACAGGATATGTATTTAACTAGGATGATTGCGTACACAGCGGTGTGCAGACTCAATAGAAAGACGAGATTGGTTAGAGTATCTATTGAAATTAAATCAAGAGATGATATCATGAACGAAAAGCGATGAAAAATCGTTAGGTCCTATCGGAAACACAGCGTTAAAATATGGTAGGAAAAGATGATTGTACGAATCAGAAACGGAAACTAGCTCCAATAAAAGACGGACGATATTGGATTACAATCATCATATTGGTGGCTTAAACATTTTATACTATTTATTCAATTATTGGCAGTACTATCCCTGAAAACTTCATTCGGTTTAACTTATTTTACCGTATCTATTAATTTGAACAATTATAAATGGACTTTAAACTTAATAATCCCCTTTTCTAACAATGCCTATTCTTTCATCAATTTTTCTGACATCATTTTACTACTATTGCATTTTTATTACTTACCACCTCTATAGCCACAGAGGCTACCTTTAATTACATCATTTCAAGTGGAAAGAATGAAGCGATATGTCTGACGCGTGTAATGAATTAGGTAACTTCGAATATGTTATACTAAACTGACTGCTTACTACGTATAAATACAAACACGCACATACGTGGCGTGCGCCTATCAAATGAAACTGCAGTAGCTATTATGAGATCAGCTCGTCATAAGTATGAATTAACTGGTTTAACATACTTGCATTATTATTTAGATTTTATATCTTGCCATGAGCTGTGAGCTGATGAAGTCCCGAAAATTTTCCGCTAAAAGAGGAACTGAGAACAATCCCTTGTTGGTCATAACACGGATAAAATAATAATGAAATAAACCGTATCGCAAAAATGTATTCCTTCCAAAGTGTAAACGAAGTCGTGTAAGGGAAATTTATCACTTGACATACTAACTGTCAAATTACTCGCTGCCCTGAGCTATCTGCTAACAAAAATGCCCGGAAAAGTGCTCCAAAATTTCCCGAAGCACAATGAGGATCGTGGATATAAAAACATGTTCCGCACAACTGGGATCAGGTAATAACTCAATTCTTATCACGCAACACATCTCTTTTAAACAACATTCATGTAAGTCATTCAGAAATATGCATATGCGCCAATAATATGACAATAGTTGTGCCTGGTACTCCAACAGTAACAACCCATAGGTGGTGAATGAGCTGCCGATGTCAGATAACACATTGAAAGTTTCAATCAAAATGATAAATTTGCCATATTAAATCTTTTAAACCTGCATATGCATCAATTTTAGTTTAGCCATTTCGATGCGTTTGGAATTTTTATTAAAAAATAAACAATGTATTGACGCACAAAATAATAACTTGGTGAGTGTACACGTAACAATAATCTAGCAAATAGCGCATAAATATGCAGAAATGAATGGAACACCGTGGTAATGCAAAAACTATGACAAGTACGACATTTTTAAAACACTCAGGTTTGGTAAGACTTACCGAATAGAGTCTTTGTCGATAGCCTGTGATATCCCATCAAAAATAACCTCTGTAATCTCGTTGGCCCGAAATTGCGGAGTTACATGTCGGCACACCAACGCTCTGTCCATATAGACGACGAGGTTGCACATTTGGCAATCGGGCATCGCATATAACTGTCGACATTTGGCAATTCCACTCGGCTGAAGGCGGTCGGCACCTCGATCGCGTCGGGACGAGCCCCCGCCGCTGTGACCTCCTGAACCAGCTCCAGATCCACCGCTACGCGCAGGACCAGCACCTCCAGAGCCGGATACATATTGGCCGGATGCGTTAATGCCACTATTCTGGCCAATAGAGCTATTCAAATCAGATCCAGAACCAACACATGATCCTGTAGCGGCAGGATCATAAGTGTTATTCATCATTTGGCGGGTTGACGTACCGTTGCTAGCACTCAGCTTGGTGTTCGTAACCAGGCCCTTTTGTTGTAGGCCCAATTGTTTAACAGTTAGGTGACCGGTCTCGGCAACCCCAAATGGAGCACTGTTAGAAGCTCCGGGAGCTACGGGATTAGAAGCTAAAATAGCATCCGAACCGACAGGCACAATAGGCTTGCTTTGATTTACTTTCGCCACCTCGTGATGTAGCTGCGATTCCTCAACCTGATGCTGATCAGCTGAAGACCGCTCTTGACGAACGTGTTGTTGCAATTGCATATAACTTACCGGTTTCAAGGAACCCGTAACACTATATCACGTTAGACGAAGTGCAGAAATGTGTGTGATAGCGATAATTCCGCGTGTGTTCGTTGTCAGAAGTTCATTCGCAGGTCAAAAAGTAAGTTTGGAAAAATTTATTAATAATTTTTGCAAACAAGCGCTTAGCGTTATTGAAAACGTTTCTTAGATATCTCTTTAAACAAGTATAACAATAACATTCTGTAGTTTTCCAAGTTAGCTGATCTTACTTAATTAAATAGAAATTTGCAAATCAAGAACACAGAAATTAGAATTAAATTCCAAATTGACCTAAATTGTCCCAGTTGCGCCAATTAGTGCATCAAATAACCAACCGTAGTGCCACCGGAAGTTTTTCAATTTCGCTCGAAAATTGAGTACTTTTATGCTACACGCGAATTCACTTAGAAACACGCGCACACGAACACACAACTTATCTCGTTCTCACGCAAAACGCTAAATGAGAATGAAACAGTTCGATACTTAGCACGCTTAAGTCAGTTGAACACACACACACAAAGAGTCTTCTGGAACGACTATAAAGCACAGAAAAGCAAACAATAGGTAGACGGAATGTAAAATTCTATTTAAAATCCACTCCGATGTTGGGGCCGTTTCAATGAGGTCGTGAGAATCGGATCAAGAATTCAATTTCCCCAAGAGAGGTCACTAGTTTTTATAGTGTAGCCGATAAAAATTCGCGTGATGCTATAGCAACCGAATTAGAAAAAGTTTTATTGGTCGACGAAATGAACGAAATCGGATTCGGTTAGAAGATGGTGGTTACTATGATTTATGTCAAATATAGAATACGCGCACAAGAGAATTCACAGATTATATTTGACTACTGGCTGCAAATTCTCCCGATTTTGTAAACACAGAAACACACACATACAGCCACACACACACACACATATATATATATATATATAACTATATATATATATATATATATGCATGTGTGTGCGTTTGTGTGCGTGTTGGTGTAAAAACGCTAGAAGGTGTACGTCGTGTGTATGTGTGTGTGTTACATAGATTATCCTGTCAATACCAAGCAGAATAAGCTAAATCGGAACTACGTCTACGCTAACTTAGGTAGCTAATCTAACATATTCTTACCGATGTCATGTGTGCTTTTTCGATTTGCTGGGTTGTTATCCGTCTAACAATAACCGAACCAATCATTAAGTCAGTTAGTGATAACACTCGCAATAATGCACCAGAAGCAGGGGAGAAATAACAATAACTGGCAGAAAAAACTGAGGCAGGCGTCTCTAGCACAAAAGTTGAATTCCAAAAACTACTGAATAAAAAACCGTCAGCCAGTCGAATAAACGATTTTCTTGTCCTCGAAGGCATTGATTGAAATTGGCTGACTGACTGACTGACTTTCTGACTGCCTGATTGACTGGTTGACTATGTGACTAACTGGCAGAGATATAAAGTTGAAAGTTCGTATAATGTAGAAACATGCAAAGCACACAACAGTGAAAAATTTCCGATTTTTATGTGCAATAATGTGATCATTTTAATTGTTATTCTGAAACAACAAGTGTGCGGGGAGGACTTGTGATACAGACAATGTGTGTGTGTGCGCGCGCTTGTATTCGTCTGTATTCAGCACAAGCCTTGTGCATCTTGTAGTACATTACATGTTCTTTACCAATATGCAAAATGACTTCAGGGCCATTACTCGGACACGTAGATGTACTTCTACGACATACATAGATTTACCCATCTATCTACGCCATCAATTAAGACAAGAAAATAAAATTCTATTGTTAGCATGACAACGTAAATGTTCACTTCAATGCCACTTAAACATGTAACGTGTTCTCTGTTCCATAATGACAGATTGAGGAGGGTTATTTGCAATTTTAAAGC
This sequence comes from Eudiplozoon nipponicum, assembly GCA_029291075.1. Taxonomy (NCBI): domain Eukaryota; kingdom Metazoa; phylum Platyhelminthes; class Monogenea; order Mazocraeidea; family Diplozoidae; genus Eudiplozoon; species Eudiplozoon nipponicum. The sequence goes on along the minus strand of JAQBSW010001466.1, from coordinate 41,384 downwards.
TAAAGTGAAGCGATACTGGCTCCATCTAGATGAAAATCTAACCAAGACACATCAGTTGGCATAAAACCGAAAATTGTGTGTAGTGTGCGGCATGGTGACTCAGGTGTTAGAGCACCAGATTCTGAAGCAGACGTGCCCAGGTTCGAGCCCTGTCCGCGGAAAATTCTGGCCAGTACATGAGGAGTTCCCAATAAGGACGAAACCGGCCAAATGGATGAATTATCTTTTCTACATTATACAATACTTCGTTTCCACTGACAAATTTATGCGCATAATGGGTCGGGCTTTTATATCAAGATCGCAAACTTGATTAAAATATGCAGGTATGTATTAGGTGTTGCGAACCTAGTAACAAATTAGTTCAGTTGTGACCAGAAGGATAAACCAAAGACAGCATGAACGGAAAGTATAATATTATGCACATTCGTTTCCTGCTTACAGGCGTGTTGGTATCGGTTACTGACACAATAGCCATAGTGTAAGTATTCTTTACAGACTCGGTATATATATTATACAGTGTGAGTTAGCGTTGAAGTCGCATTGTCGTAGACTTTAGATGATGTTAGCTTCACTATTGCAGGTTTACAGATTCGTCTAGGAGATTGTACCGTCATACTATTCCACATTCTTTGACCAAATAAATAGTGTGTAATGGGCTTAATACCGGCTCCTACTGATGAGTCGTCAGTAAGCACGAAACGAATGTGCATGAGATTAAACTTTCCGTTCATGCTGCCTTTGGTTTATCCTTCTGGTCACAACTGAACTAATTTGTTACTTGGTTCGTAACACCTAATATATACTTGCATATATATATATATATATATATATATATATATATATATATATATATATATTAGGTCTTGGCAACAAACAGTATTTAATTGATTAAAATATTTCTAGTCTGACTAACCATGCATTCGTCAAAATTTGTCGGACGAAATGTTGTGTTTTCGGGAGTGGCATTAGCACCTAACGATGATTACTGATAAGTGATAATAGCTATGCGTTTAAAAGGTAACAATTTGTGATCACGATGCGTTAAAATTAACATCTGATTAAAAGACTTGGCTCCAAGTCCATTATAGTGGTGAAAACATCCCTTGTGTCGGTAGGCCCTTCAGTTCTATTCACGATCAACAGTTGGGCTTGCCACAAGAACAAACTGTTTAATGAGCAAATTATGGGAAAAATAAGTCACAAAACGACAACTGCAATGACATTCCAGTATGAGCATACCGGAAGATTCTTAAAATATTGCATAAAATCAACCGGGACATTCCGTTGTGTTTTTCTTATGTACATTTATGGAGGGAGAGCCAAAGTGCTTCTTAAAATAAACGAAAATGTTTGGTCATACAAAAACTATATTTCAGACAAAATTTGTCGACCAAAAGAAATCAATGAGCAATGCCATCCTCTAGAGGAATTATAATTTACACGATCCAGGTTTTAATGTCAATCCAATCACTGCCATCATTAACTTTACTTGTACGTATTTTGGCGACACATGCAATCGTCCTGATTAACTGGGCCACGTGTCAAAACGCAAACTAATTTAATAAGCGAATACTTCGTCCTTAAAGAAAAACTCGACAGTAATGGGATATGAAGGAGGAACACAGAATCAGATGTAAAATTATAAAACCGACATAATACATTACATGCGATTTAAGATAATTTATAAATTTGAATCAGAACATTAACTTTCCAAAGGCTAACTACCGACAAATATTATTAAATAATAAATTATATTTTACATACCATAAAGCGATAATAATTTTAATGAAGGAATTTTTTTCCTATTGGACGTGAGATTTTATAAAATTGAAACCATCATTCCCTGATCAACGATGAAAAATAAATTTGAATAATACCAAAATCCAAACTACAGCGGCTATGTTTTTACACCGCTGTTGAATATGGCGACTAGATGAATAAATTGGACTGGTGTTTATCTAAAAGAGCGACCTGTATGGGCTGTCGAAATATTAGACGGGAAAGCAATTTTCATCTTGAAATATTAATGAATTCGTGAAAAGGTCTGTTAATGGAATTATTTTAAGATTGATGGAAAAGTGAAAACGTTGAATATACATACACACACACACACATATATATATATATATATATATATATATATATATATATATATGTATATATATATATAATTTTCAGAAATCTTGATACCTGTTCGAAAATGCTGAACTCAGGTGGCAAAGTGAATATTATTGTTGTTTGGTTTTAACGGTAACCACACAATGAATAATCAGATAAAGTGGAAGGCTTACAAAGAGTATTTTAAATCCACAATGTAATTAACGATTAAGTAGATGACCAAGCCAATGTTTATAGTGGTGATATCGTAAGAAATCTTATGCATATATGTAATCGTAACTTGAATGAATATCCAACCCACGCAAAGCCAAAGGTATAAATTGTCATTTAACAAAATATACAAAACGTGCTCGAAAAGCTAAAACTGAAGAATAATTTTGTGGCAGCCACATTTGACATTACACCATCTGCAGGCATTTTAGATTCAAACGGATAATGTGTTGGAAATGAAATCATAGATAATCGTTTCCGTAGCCCAGATGAAAATTAGACTACAGCCTGTTGTTTAGGTAATAGATAAGGCGCACCTAGTAACGAGTTATATTATAAACAGCCAGGTGGGCGTGCCGTTGGCCAGCTTGAATAAAAGGGTATAATTTTATTTACGCACAGCGTTTCAAGCGTCCAGACGACTCACCTGGTGAAGCCGCTACTACACACAAAATCCACAATATATGATTGGTTTTTGAAAAATGCGGCAGTTCGATTGAGCAAACCATTATTTGATGACAACTTAACCAATAATTTAAGCTACACCATGCAACGATAGGCCCATTCAACATTTCCACATTACTTTATCATACACACAGTGATTTGTGGCTAAAGACCAGATTTTTCTTGTGAACTGTCAGTGATCCCAAAACGCGTGCGTGCATGAAATTACACATTTTATTCATGCCAACTTTGGCATATACTTCTCGACCGATATAATCTAGCGTGTTATTAGGTGCTCCTAGCTTAATTGATAAATTCCTGGTTCACGAACTCCCTGATAAACACCGAATACGGTTTAAAAAACGGCGGGGATTTACTTGCCCACCAATGCTCATATATGGATAGGTAGTATTAATAGCGCAACCTATTCCCAAAATAATAGCACACACACACACACGTACAAATCATACAACCAAAAATCTGTGTAATTTTTTGATCTTTCTCTGCCCCAATCTCTGTCCCTCTCCCTCGCTATCGCTCTCTTACTAAACATACCAGACAGAAGTGCATAAAAAGGATGCAAATTATACACGCGCAAATTTCATGCGCGTAGGAACAAATTTGCACCAAATTTGGACGGTGATTATATAAGGAATATTTGCTGACTTGCCCCGACCAACAAAAGGCGAGTAAAGTGTGTAGTTGTGTAAGGAGAAATGAAAGTTTATTGTGTCATTTGTAATCTCCTTTTGGCTTTGCATGAAAAAGTGAATGCCACTTTAGCGTTCACAACATCCTAGAAATACTTATTGAAATTAAACAATCATTGATTTCGCGAGTGGTGATAAAAATTCTTTAAATCAAGTTTGCGAGCTTGACATAAACACAAATTCCACCGTACCTAACCGGTTGCACAACATAGAGAAATTACCACCAGTCTTGCGATGTCATGCAACTGGTTAGATACAATTGGATTGGTGTTTTCGTCAAGCTCGTACACTTGATTTAACGAGTATTAATTGAAAGTTTGTATTAGGTATTGCAAACCTAGTAGAAAAATAGTTCACATAGAACAGAAGTTTATGCCAAAGTCAGTATGGACGGAAATTATAATCCCGTGTTCTTACGTGTTTTGTGCTTACTCGCAGCTCGTCAGCAGGAGCCGCTACTACGACATATACCACCTACATATTTCATCAGGTTGACAGCAAATTCTCCTAGATGAATGTGCATGCAAGCAGTATTGGAGCTAAATTAATAAGTATATTTTTTAAACGCAAGTTAAAAGCCAATCAGATATATATATATATATATATATATATATATATATATATATATACATATATATATATATTTATATATATATATAAATATATATATGTATAAGCTTACTTAACAGAAATTTGTCGGTAAAATATGAATGTTTACTGACGAAAGAGAAAATTTAACTTTTGTACACAGTCTGTGCATGAAAACATAATTTCATGATTACTTTGATTTGCTAAATGTGTGTGTTGGTATTTATTTTTCAAATTTACATTTCTGTCAAATGAAAGAATCGCTTGTTGTTTCACTACAATGACAAAAAGTGTGTAGATTTTTTAGAAAAGGAATTTAAATTTGTTTTGGTGTTATAATATAAACTATAATTAATACTACTAATGTTATTGATCCAAATAAAGCGAAATGATAGAATCACTGTGTTAACATCATTCAAAGGAAAGTCTGGAATTCGCAACGAATATCAATTACAAATCTAATTTTTTCATTCTAGCAATAACGAAAAAATAACAATAGTTAAAAGGGGTGATTTTGTACCAAAAGATACTACCATTATCCAGGAAAAACAGTGAGCCGGGTAACTGATTGACGCACAGACGCGAGTCGAGTGTATTCGACTAGTAGAAACAACAACTCTTCAATCATACTTTTAATTTTACGCCATTAATCGTACTAAAATTAGAAATGATTTGTATGCACAAAACTCAATAGAAGCTGGAATAAACAATTTTTAATCATAACTCAGTTATTATAGTTAGTTTAAAAGATCCGCCGTAAATACACATATGCATACATGAATGGGGATACAGTAGACCGGTTTCGTCCGTATTGGGAACTCATCATGTAATGGCCAGAATTTGCCGCGTACAGGTGCTTATATCAAGATCGCAACCTTAATCAGAATAATTATTATCACAAACCCCGTAACCAATGTTCGTTTAACTATACAAATTCTCATTTTTATAACACTTCCCCATGCCGTGTAGTGTCTGTTCAGTAATAACATACATGGGATGGTTATTTAGAACTTTGGGTCTAAATGGATGCCATATGAGATCCATCTAAAGGAAAAATAGACTAACCAATTTACATTAGTTAGTATATAAATAAAAATTTTGTGTAGTGTAGTGTGCGGCAGGGTGGATCAGTGATTAGAGCACCAGATTCCGAAGCAGACGAGCCAAGGTTCGAGCCCTGTCCGCGGCAAATTCTGGCCAGTACGCGATGAGTTCCCAATAAGGACGAAACCGGTCTACTGGTTAAATACAATGGGATTGGTGTTTACTTCAAGCTCGCAAACTTGATTTAAAGAATTGTTACCACCACCCGCGCAATCAATTATTGTTTAAATTGTATTGCCTATATATGTATATGTGGCGAAAGCTGCAAACAGTTAATGTTCGTGACTGCATAGAAATTGTGCGGCCGACATTTCCAGTCAAGTTCAATGTATGCGAGACTGCTAGAGGTGAGAGCCGCATATCTAAATTTGATTTCCATATATATTCAACGCGTTTTGATCCTCGATAGTCAGTTTGCCGTCGTACTCTGATGATGATCAAGGAAGGTCGAAACGCGTGAGTGCGTTGCGGCTGGCGGTAGTTTTGTTATGTTGTTCGACGACTGGTTAAATACAATGGGATTGGTGTTTGCTTCAAGCTCGCAAACTTGATTTAAAGAATTGTTACCACCACCCGCGCAAACAATTATTGTTATACTGGATGAATTGCCTTTTCTACACTATACAATTCTTAGTTTATACTGACATATATAAGTAATTAATGGGACAGGTGCTTATATCAAGATCGGAGCCTTGATTATACTAATTATTATCACCACCCGCGCAAACAAAGTTCGTTTGCTCCAAAACAAATTTTGAAGATAGTAGCATGTCAATAGCTTCAAAAGGGAAGCGAGAGCTAGTAACTCTTTCGCTTATTCCTAACGCTTATATGGAAAGAACTTAAACCAAACTGAATTAACGAATAGATTTAAAAAATTTTTCCAGGCATTGACAGTTAGAAGTAAACACAAATCCCATTGTATTTAACTAGTCCTCGAACAATATAACAAAACTACCGCCAGTTAAATTTGTTAGACAACTGGTTAAATACAATGGAATTAGTGTTTATTTCAAGCTCGCAAACTTGATTTAAAGAATTGTTATCACCACCCGCGCAATCAATTATTGTTTAATTGATAGCTATAGTCGGCTATTTTCAATTTCCGCAACATAATGGAATAATTACACCGTATTTCATTTGAAGGTATTGTACTTGGTGTTTATTAAACTAGAGTGCATAATTTGCCAGAGACAGTTACTGCAAGACCTTTAGATATCTCGATAGAAGCCGATCAGCCTGGTGCCACCAGATAGCACTGTCAAACTAATTCGTTGACGACAGGCACCTGAACACTGTCAAGCTAAGCTGCAGAAACAAATTGGCTATATAGACATTTTTTTCGACGCGTTCAGCGTCAGACCGCTTTACATGGAACTTTAGTGAACAAAAATAACGGTTATCTGTATCTGGTCTTCTATTCTGCAATTCAAACAGCATCAGATTATTACATTTCCGCAAGCTAGCCATCATCGTCAATGCCCATTCCGAGTAGTGATAAAATCACGACAGCAAGGATTGCACAGCTGAACAGAAACTTACTTCTCGAACGCCAGAGGCGATGGCATATGTTTAGGACAACTTACTAGTTTGAATGCAGGCCGATGAGTTTTTATATCTGACTTCACGTAATTTAAAAAAAATGATTCTGGGGCGCCATTATCCAGCATTACAGCCCATAAAATATTGTACGACACAAAATGGAAAACGCATGAGAAGTCTAGAACAAATCATTGTAGTCAGTTGAAGAAGTTGGTACACCTGATGAATTTGGCACATCCATTCATGCCCATGTAATATATAAATCAGTATAATCCACAAATTGCTTACTGTAGTAATTAAAAATCATCAATTTGACAGCTTTATATACATACACATATATATATATATATATATATATATATATCTCTCTCTCTCTCTATATATATATATACAGGTTTTGTTTATATTTAATCACAAATATTGTATACTATGTACTCCATTCATATCATATATATTATTTTGAGATAAATGGCTTTGTTAAAGATGCAAGGAACCAAGCACCTAAACTTTGGCTGCAATGAGATAAGAAAGCGCTCCATAGAAACACAAATTTATGGCCCTTGCCAGCCGATAAAACACAAAATAACATTAATAATCGTTTACTGGCAAAATATACAAGTAATAGTGAATATCATTGAATTTACTAATAATAGCTCGAAGGAGAGTAACAATCAATATACATGTTAAGTGGTATACTGTTAATTATTGAACTGTCAGTTAATCGGCTAATCTCGCACGTTTACGAAGAAAAAGAGCTAGAAGCAAATATTCTGTCCAATTCATCAAATCAAGTTTGCGAGCTTGAAGTAAACACCAACCCCATTGTATTTAACCAGTCGTCGAACAACATAACAAAACTACCGCCAGGCGCAACGCACTGACGCGTTTCGGAAAACTGACTATCGAGGATCAAACCGCATTGAATATATATGGAAATCAAAGTTAGATATGCGGCTCTCACCTCTAGCTGTCTCACATACATTGAACTTCATTGGAAATGTCGGCTACACGATTTCTTTGCAGTCACAACATATACATATATAAGCAATACCATTTAACAATAATTGATTGCGCGGGTGGTGGTAACAATTATTTAAATCAAGTTTGCGAGCTTGAAGTAAACACCGATCCCATTGTATTTAACCAGTCGTCGAACAACATAACAAAACTACCGCCAGCCGCAACGCACTGTCCAATTATTGACACGGTAATATAATTACGTAGTATAAAAATGTAATTTAAAAAGGGATAGTCCTCTCATTTATATCCCGACGTCATATGATTGAAAATTCGGCTCATTTCTACCAAACAACACTGAATTAATTGTGCGTTTGATATGGAGAACTATTTTCTTACACCGAGAATGTAGCGCAACCAATAGCCTTTCTCTTTGTCTTCCATCGAGAAAGTACTTCCTAGCTCGGAAACTGATGAAATGCATCACTGATATCGAAAGCATCATAGGTATATTTCTGCGAGAAGGATAATTACAACGTTTCCGGTACGACGGTTGTTATTCCAGTTATCCAATCGCCAGTTACACAAATTGTTAAATCTTTAATTTATAAATATTGATCTTTGTAGCATTTCAATGAATACGGGAGGTATACAGGAGAATTTTTAGATGAATGGAGAAATTGCAAGATTGTTAAACTAACTAGATACAGTTTACTGTGGCGGAGAAATTATATATATATATATATATATATATATATATATATATATTATGTGTTGCGCACCTAGTAACAAATTAGTTCAAATATGACCAGTAGGATAAATCAAAGTCAACATGAACGGAAAGTATAATCTCGTGCATATTCGTTTTTGTGCATAATGGCGACTTATCATTAGGAGCCAATATTAACAGAAATGTGATAAAAGGTCAGAGTGTATGGATTTGCTGGAGAGATAGTTGTTCATAAATAGCTGTAATTATCAATTTTGGTAAACTTGAGCATATATTGAAATCCACTGTGTTGGTATCATTTACCCTTGCGGTACCATAATGTTGGTATTGGATATCGACATAATAGTCATAATGTTGGTACACTTAACAGATTTGGTATATGTATTATATATAGTGGGTTGACTTTGAAGTGGCATATATTTGATGTTGGCTTCACTATCGCAGGATTGCACATTCGTATAGGAAATTGTACCGTCCTATTTTCCCACATACCTCACCCAAATATATAGTGGGTAAAGGACTTAAAAGCGACTCCTACTGATGTGTCGCCAGTAGGCACGAAACGAAAGTGCACGAGATTATACTTTTCGTTCTTGCTATTTTTCTATTATCCTTCTGGTTATACTTCAACTAGTTAAGTACCAGATGCGCAACATCTAATACACAATTGTTAAACTCATTTTTGGATTAATCCCATTTTTGAGCGATGGTGGTAGTGACAACAATCTGATTGGAGCAGGTAGTTCAGTTTACAGTAATCTAAAAGCGAAACGGTACACTCCAGAAACACTGTGCATAAAAGAAGAAAATTCAACCCTTAATCAGGTTCCAGAGACATTTAAAATAATGAGCAGATAATGTAACAGTTAGTTTAAACTAGCATATCATACCGAAGTAGTGACCAGATCTGTATGCTTCAACACCTGTGCCCACGTCACGTTTATTTAACCAAAGTACGAGGTGCACGCGTGATAATGGCGATCTTCTGCTCATCGAGCATGTTTCAATCTTTGAACACGAAATAACAACTAATTGTAGCTCCATAACTTAGCGAAACGGTGAATGCTAGAGGAGATATTTAAGTTGTTTATACGTAGTATATGGATTTTATTAAATAGAAAATTAATTAAAGTGATAATGTTTTCTATATATTTATGCAATGCAGTTTAATCCTCGCTATTCAGTTTGCCGTCGTACACTTATAATGATTCTGGAAGGTTTAAACGCGTCAGTACGTGTGACTGACAACTGGTTAAATAAAATGGGATTGGCGTTTACTTCATTTTAAGAATTGCTATTACCACCTGCGCATTAATGCTACTTTGATAAAGATTCAGTTTGCGCTCTAACTCTCAACTTCAATGAATTATCTGGTTCTTCCGATAAATATTTTCAAGAAGCTATGGTGTGTTTAAGCTTTTTTGCAATTTTGCCATGTATCGTAACACTAACAAAGCGATGTATAAACAGCAGGAAATAAGTGTTTAAAAAGCAGACCAAGCATTATACTACATACAAAATACACGATTTTTTTAAAACAAGGTAGCGATCTTGATGTAAGCACCAGTCCCTTTATATATATATCCATGTATAGATATTTTTCATTATAAACTAAGCATTGGAAAATGTAGTAAACTGGTTTCGTCCCAACTGAGAACTCTTCAAATCATATCCAGAATTTTCCGCAAACAGGGCTCGAAAATAGGCACGTCTGAATTGGAATCTGAGCCGTCCTGCCACGGTGGTCAGATCACCAGACTCCAAAGCAGACGTGCAAATTCGAGCCCTCTCCGTGAAACATTCTGGATAGTACGTGAAGAGTTCTCAATAAGGACAAAACCGGTCTACTGGATGAATTGCCTTTTCTACACTATACAATTCTTAGTTTATACTGATAAATGTATGCATATAATGGGACTTATTTTTACATCAACATTGCAAACTTGATTTAAATAATTGTTATCATTGAATGTTAATTTCATTATAAAAAGGCATAAATGTAAAGATTTTCACGCATATAAATTTATTTTGCTTATTCAAGTACAGAAAAGGAAATTTAAAAAATTAAGAGCTTCGTATATTCCTAATTTATGTTTATCCACCCTTGCTTAATTAAAGCATGATGAAATATTTATTGTTCCCTTATCATATATGAAAGTGATCATTTTCGATTACTGTAGAAGCTTTTCCTCCATTGCTAGCTGTGCCACGTCTAGTATTAACTTTTGGTCATATTTGAACTAATATTTTTTTCTAGGTGCGCATTCATTAATACACAGTGCTTATATATATATATATATATATTATATATATATATATATATATATATATACTATATATATATATATATATGAACACAAAAACAACATACTCCATGGAGGTAAAATTGTATAATAAATCATTTCTACCCAAAGTATCTATAGCGCATTGTTCTGCGGATTCGTTGATATATTCGTTCTATCAAATCCCATTAGCTAGTTGCCCGTAAGCAATCTCCTCTGGAAACGATCAATATATATATATACTCATATATATATATATATATATATATATATATAATATAACTTCGTTAAATACCGACATATAAAGTTCCATCACAAAGTTTCTTAATGAACCAAAGAAGAACGAAGTAATTCAGTCAAAATGATTACAGACGAAAAGGTAAGCTTATTTACCGTATATTTGAATTTTTTAGTGAATAAAAATTCTACACTATACTCAAAATATTATTTGATTCTATATTCTACTACTACATCAATGGATTTAACTCAATATGATCCACAAATGAACTTCATTTATTTTGTGAACTGTTAGCTGCTACAAAACATCGATAGGTATAATGAATTCCTGTGGCATGACTGTTTTATTATCATGACACACGATTTGAAACAGAAACAATTATTCAGAATCAACTTGGTTGGCTTAATTAAGCTAACAAACCAACTTGAGTTATAGCAGCTCATTTATATGCCTGGCAAGTTGTGTTTTACTCCTGTGCGTATTGTGTCGACCCTGAAGATGAACCTGGAAATTCGGGTTCGAAAATTAGGGAAAAAAACAATGGAAAATCTTGTTCCAACGTCATTTTCAGACAATCAGCTAATTGATGGCTTAAAGAAGAAGGGACAATTGAGAACCCATCAATTGAGGCCAAAAATTACATCATCTGAAACTCGACCTATGAGTGCTATCAATTGTCCCGCACAAGAAAAATGCGGTCAAATCCACAAATATAAAAATTGTATATGCGGCTGACGGTAGTTTTGTTATGTTTTTCGACGACTGGTTAAATACAATGGTATTGGTGTTTACTTCAAGTTCACAAACTTGATTTAAAGAATTGTTATCACCACCCGCACAATCAATTATTGTAGAATTGTATATACTTGGTGGCGGAGTTCTATAGCATAATTAGTAACAAATTAGTTCAAAAAAGATCAGAAGAATATACAAAATTCGGTTAAGGCATTTTGAAAATTATTGTGTTTTTACCCTTTATAGGCTCACTAGCATAAAAATCATTTTGTCGATACCACTGGCAGGCCACATACAAACTCTTTATAATGAGTTGACTTTGAAGAAGCATTGTTGAAGACTTCAAATGAGGTTAACTCCATTACTGCCTGAAAAAATAACCGTACAGAAGATTGAACCATCCACCTGTCCCACATTTCTTGATAAAATAAATATTGGGTATAGGGCGAATTACCGGCTTCTACTAATGAGTCACCTATAAGAAATAAACGCACGTGTACTTTGGATTGTATCTTCCTTCATGCTGGCCTAGGAATAAACTTCTAGTCCTAATTAAACGAATTTGTTACTAGATATGCAATACCCAATACACAACTACAACCACAGTTCATAGAAGCAATACTTGATTGGAATCTTTGCTTTAAATTAAATCTATCTACCCTACCAGATACCTGATAAAATAGACGTACACACAAAAACCCAATCAGTGGTATAACGTCAACTAAGTTCAGTCTAGATTTATAAGGCTTTTACAGAGAGTAGACTGAACGAATTATAAACTTTAGCCGGATTACAAAAGCAAAGAATACATAACGCAAGGAGTTGACAAACTTAATATCAAACGACTTTAACAGTTCTTTAAATCAAGTTTGCGAGCTTGAAGTAAACACCAATGCCATTGTATTTAACCAGTCGTCGAACAACATAACAAATCTACCGCCAGTCGCACCGCACTGATGCTTTTCGACCTTCCACGATCATCATCTTGCATACATTGTACGGGACTGGAAATGTCGGCTGCACAATTTCTATGCAGTCACGAGCATTAGCTTTTTGTAGCTTTCGCCACACACATATATAGACAATGCAATTAAACAATAATTAATAGATGATGATCATGGAAGGTCGAAACGCGTCAGTGCGTTGCAAATGGCGGTAGTTTTGTTATGTTGTTCGACGACTGGTTAAATACAATGGGATTGGTGTTTACTTCAAGCTCGTAAACTTGATTTAAAGAATTGTTACCACCACCCGCGCAATCAATTATAGTTTAATTGTATTCACTTTAATAATTTCCGCGTTGAAGGCATTGATTTTTGCCAAACCAATAAACCATACATTCGTGTCCATTTGTCAGGAGAGTGACGTCTGGCGATAACAATTTAACTGCAATTATGACAAGAATAAAGCGGGCAGCTGTGCGTTAGGTGGATTAGATGAGCAAAATTGCCGTGTTTTTCATAGCAGAAACAAATCCAGCCCGTAGTAATTGACAGGCAAAGATTTATGCCATGTAGATCAACATCGAAGTGATTATTCAACATGTTTAACTGAACGTTTATACATGCATAAATGGCCCACGTAGCAAGTGTCGACAGCAAGTTATATCTGATTTTATTTCGTTCGTGACATTTTTTATCGAATTTGTGCAGCAGTAATAAAAAAAATTTTCATGCAGAAAACCTACTGATCAATTTATTCGTGAAGTAACAAGATACAAATAATGATACACATCAATTTGTGTGTTTATGTTTGTTGGATTAGAAACGTAAAACTGATGATAACCCAACATTACAAATAGTTAAGGAAACGATGTATAATTTTTTAAGAAAGTGAATATGGTAGGAATTCGAAACTAACGATTTTGTGTGCCAATTTTAAAATAATTTCCACTTTTCGTAGGCCATATTTTGGTGATAATCGCCGATGATGATTTCTTGGATAAGATATTTGAAGTAACACTAGATTCACAAACAAGAAATCTCTTTATCTCATCGAGATTGCTGGGAGATTGACAAATGCTTAGTGATAACGACCCTCGAGATATAATTGACACGCTAACTTATAACTGGAAATAACACAATTAAAGCCATTGACAGGCCTCCCATGATACTGGAAAATTAGGTCATTCTAAAAAATTCAGTCGTGACTCAATTAAGTAGAAAACTTTCAAAACAATCATTTCGAGTTTAAGATAAATATATCCTAAACAAAAATGACTCGTCCCAAGTGACATAACAAGAAAATATGACATCCTGACAGGATCAGAAGCACTAAAGCATAAAATTTGTCTACAGGCATATTCTAACAAATTTGCGGTTGACATGATATGTCAAAGGCGTTTATCTCAAGTATATATATATATATATATATATATATATATATATATATATATATATATATATATATATAGATATGTGTGTGTGTGTAAATAAAAAATAAACTTCAGAAAAATGCATACTTTTCTTTAACTAGCTGAAATTTTTGCGCAAGATAAATGTATGCCCACAACAAAATACCGAAAGTTTTTCCTACGTTGATATGCCATGCCGATATAAAATACATGGTTCACTGATAGGAAATAATTTTTTTAACCAATATATTCTGGTTTTGTAGATTATAAGTGTATATAAACACACGAACACAAACATATATAATGACGATTAAAAAAACTCGCTTCAGATATCCAATGCAATTAATCAAATAGGCGAATATCGTCCTTATTAGGCACTAATTATTTACAGTAGGAATCGTTGCCGCTAAGATTTGAGCCCGGCAGTATTTGGTTTAGCCATGAAACTCATCAACTACGTCATCGAAGTCACGCATTAAATGAAATTTTCAGTTTTGTACTAACATCAACAAGCATTCTTTCTGGTGGATCCTTTTGAATATCGATTTATAATTGAAGTTCCATCTAGTCATTATCATTCTGTCAATTGTATAAAAACACTATTCCAACTGAGGAAATTTTAATGAATTAAAGTAAAATGGAAGCGACTTGATAAAATTTCACATGTATGTGCTCCCGTTATAAACTGATTAATGCGTAAGACAGCAAATACAATTTATATACTTGATCGATTCGAACACTCGTCAGCATTTGCCAAATATTCCTTTATCTGAATTTGAAACCCCTATCATTTGGTGTAGAATCTAGCCGTTCAATGACTACAGAACGGATGCTGCGCAACGCATGCAATATTTTGATAAGTACAAACTTAATTTGTACAATACTAAAATTATTCACGACACATTAAATTTGGGTCCCCACAGTGTGCCATGATATAATATTAAAATATTTTCTCACGTAAACAACCTACTAAAATGCAAAAGTAGCACGACTTCATAGAACAAACTAAATGATTGTCTTCAAAGTCTGATGGTGAAACAGTGCCGTTATGGCAATAATTAGAATACACCTGTCATTTCAAGTTTTGCCTTCGTGATTAATTGTTATATAACTATAAAAAAATCAGATTTACAGTAAAAAATGTAACTGACACAAGTATGGCAATATGGTACGCCTGATAAATAGATTTTAAATGGTGAAACTCGAGTAATTACAAAAATAATTCCTGGTCACATAATAATGTTGGATTAAGCGAATGTGTCTTAGAATTCTTTGACTATAACGAATTTGTACAGCCGAAATTCCAGTCAAGTAGAGTGGGTGTGTTGGCTTGGTTAAAGGGCCACTGTTTGACGTGGCGAAATGTAATTTTGCACATGAAGGAGTAAGCTCTGTCAAACGGAAATTCTTTGCGTTATGCCGCTGGTTAAAATAGACCAAAACACGTGAGCACGTGCCACGGCTATTACATTAGATTATGGATTGCCTGCTGATTTTTCCTTATCAGCATAAAATCAATTTCTGTGATGAATATCAATCAATCGATTGTTTCTAGGTGTATGCTGGGGACAATAATTTGTTTAAAAACGTTTGCGCGTCATCACCATAACTAGTTTGCTTATTAATTTTGCGATCAGCCCAGTGTGCTGATTTTCTTCAAACCGCTCTTATTATCGTCTACAAACAATTAAATTTATCAACACAAGCAGACATAGTCAAAATGAAAATTGATTAATCAATAAATTTATACTCCGATTCATTTCT
The DNA here is from genome assembly GCA_029291075.1 of Eudiplozoon nipponicum. Taxonomy (NCBI): domain Eukaryota; kingdom Metazoa; phylum Platyhelminthes; class Monogenea; order Mazocraeidea; family Diplozoidae; genus Eudiplozoon; species Eudiplozoon nipponicum. The sequence goes on along the minus strand of JAQBSW010001466.1, from coordinate 25,609 downwards.
ATCAATTTAAAGTATATAAGTAAAAAAATGTTACGAAACTGAGTATTGTATAATTAAACAATAATTGATTGCGCGGGTGGTGGTAACAATTCTTTAAATCAAGTTTGTGAGCTTGAAGTAAACACCAATCTCATTGTATTTAACCAGTCGTAAAACAACATAGTAAAACAACCGTCAGTCGCACGCACCGACGCGTTGTTTAATTAACTGATCTGTGTTTTGATTAAACCAGTGGTGGCGCAGGCGGTGGGAACAATTGTAAAAATCAAATTTTTGATTTGACATAAGCGCTAGTCCCATTATATACATCCATTTGTCAGTATAAACTACGAATTGTACACTGCAGAAAAGACCGATTTCGTCCTTATTGGTAACTCTTCAAATAATGTCTAAAAATTGTCGCGGACAGTACTTGAAGAGTTCTCAATAAGAACGAAACTGGCCTATTGTGTGAATTGCCTTTTCTATGTTGTACAATGCTTAGTCTACACTGGCAAATGTGTGTAAATAATGGGACTGATGCCTATATCAAGATGGCAAACTTGATTTACATAGCACAGGATTTTTCCAAATTTCGATTTTCATTGGAGAATTTTCTGAAATTATTTTCTATTTTATTCATCATTCCACAGCCCGATACAAGTTATAAAGACAAACTAATATCCTTGTTGGGCCTAAAATGTTGCTTGCATCCATTGTACCGTCTTATTATCCCACATTCCTCACCAAAATATGCCGTGGTTAAATGGCGTAATACCGGCTCCTACTGATGAGTCGCACGAAAGGAATGTGCATGAGATTACACTTTCCGTTCATGCTGTCTTTGGTTTATCCCTTTGGTCACAACTGAACTAATTTGTTACCAGGTTCGCAACACCTAATACATACTTGAATGAAGAAAGTCTTTTGTAAGCCATAGTTGATCAATAATTAGTCCATATGTGTATAGTAATTCCACATTGAATGCAAACATACAATGTCGCCTCTAAAGTCAGAGTTACGCAGTGAACAAATAAGCGTGTTAAATTAGAGGCAATAAAAATAAACACGTTAGTCAAAAATAAATAAGTAAAATGAATTGACAAACTATTAAACTTTAGCAGTCATCCAACCGCAAAATTTGTGACCGCGTGGTATGGTAACTTATTTGTGCGGTGAAAGTCGAAAAACTGCTATGCTCGTGGCAGTTAAGAATTAATGCAGTCTTAATGACTGTCCAATTGCTTGTAGGGTGTGCTTTCTTTTCAAAAACGCTTCCAAAAAAGGAAGCCAATATATTCGGAGTAAAATTGAAGACAGTTGATGCAAATACCTTGTTAGGTACAACAAGGGGCCAGTACAATGTAGGCCAGACTACTATGGGTGTGACAACTTTTGCATGAATTATCGTTAGACTCTCGAAGGTTAGTTTGTCGTCGTACTATGATGATGATCAGGTAAGAAAGGAACGTGACAGTACGAACTATATATTATTCGACTAGTAAAATAAAATTTTACTAGTGCTTATACCATGTCTACAAACATGATTTTAATATGTATTAAAATTAAGCAGCCCTTTCAAGTAATGAGGTTCGAGCAGGGAAGGGTACTAAAATTACCAAATCATTGATTAGACTAACTAGTGCTTATTCCTGGTTCTTCTACTTATGGGAGAATTTTCGCGATCCCATTTCTGGTCTTTTATCAGCTCATCACACCTACTGTAATAATTTGGCTTTATAACTTGTGACGTACTGTCAATTTATAAAATGACGAGAAATGTAGTCACGAACATTCTTTGGCGAAATTATCTAGGACCAATAATTTGCTAGTCCTAACGAGGATCGGTTAACTATGCGTTTCACAGTGACGCAGCAAACCATTTCTTTTAAAGATCATGTAGAACTAGTGCTATTTACACCACATGGATTACAATCCAATAAATTAAACGAATTCACAAAATTAAGAACATGAAGTACTAAATAACGCACAAAAGAAAAAGGCTATTAGAAGAAAAGCGAACTAGAATAAAGATACTTTTTGAAAATCAGAAATGTCAAATATAGTCATTAAAATATAGTTGGAGAAAATATAACCAGGTTTAAATATAAATTTTAATAGAAAACTACTAATTGTAGCAAAACCTTTATCATTATAAAGTAAGAATAAAGTTTTCAAACAATAATTAATTTGCAACTAAATCTAGATAGAAGAAATTAATCTTCTATTAACAAATTTCAGGGCGTTACCAACAGTTTGCTATTACAATATTAATTATTGAATTAAAAGTTTATTTGACCGACCTAGCTATCTTTCTCTCTCTCTCCCCTCTCTCTGTTGCACAATCTCTCCGACACTATCTCGCACCCTCTCGCATTACTCTCTCACGCTCGCACACACATTCTCTATCTTTCTCTTTTTCTTTCTCTCGCTTTCTCTCCCTCTCTCTCATTCTCTCCCGCTCGCTCTCTCGCACATCCACTCTCTCTCTCTCTATACCTTTCTTTCTTTCTCTGTTTCTCTCAGTTATATGCCAATCGATGGCAAAATATCTCCCGATCTCATCTATTCCAGTCAGTAGATTCGCCGGCTCCAATGAATGGTGACTCGGATCTGATATATTGTTATGGCCTTATTTACATTCTGATTTATATTCTTATCTTATAATTATAATCGAACGCATGATGTCTAGTACACAGAATCAATTACAATTCTGACAAGGAATTTCGTAAATACCAGATGTTACCAATGGTGCGGCATTCACCATTTGAGAAACAAGTAGACTGACTAAAACACACGTCTTAATATAGTACCAACGTTATATCTCTTAGCTAAATAATTCATTTCTTTCTTCAGCTCAGAAACTAATAACACCATTAGTTTCCAATCAACTTGGATTTCATGCTGTTCTACCTAATTAGGTTCCAAATAAAATCAGTTTATAACTTCATCTATTATCTGCTCTATTACTTCACGAAGTTAATAAATTATTAGTAATAATTACTGTTTTATAAAGTAATCAAAATATTAAGAGAACTCGTATTTTCAGAGCTTTCTACGTAGCATTAAACTCAAAATGTATCGTTTTTTCCTAATAATGTTATTGTTAAATTTAGTTTAATGTGTGCTTAGAGGTCGTATATTGTCTACGCGAATATTCAGGTACAATTATCGCACAAGAGTTCAATAATGAAGCAACTGTAGTTAACATTGATAGTCAGGATTATTAATGAAAATAAATTTATAAACGAATTTTGATTTTGACTCTGTTCCAGTTGGTTTTGGCGATTTAGAATATAAAAACAGACACGAAATACAAATAAAGAAAATTTTCGGCTGATTTTCTGATGGAAACGTGCATAATCTTTCACAAAATTATAACGTTCATCAACAAAAGTCGCAAAAAAGGACATTTTCATTTCGGAACTAAACTACGTTGGGGGTCGTTGATTTTAAATCTAATGACACCATTTAAATTTCCAAGAAAGCTGTTAGAATAATCGGAGGTTAGGAAATTAAATTTCCGCTATCAAAAAGGATCCACCTTACTCACTTTTTCCTCTCAAGATCTTGACGTATCTCGTTAAATTTCATCTTTTGATCGAGTTCCATTATACTGCTATCATTTGTGGCTATTGCGACCTGACTCACGTAGGCAGCTCTCTCTAGATTTGAATCACGTATCTTGACATCGTTTACGTCACCCTTGTAGGCTTTAGTCTGCGAAAAATCAACATGTGTAACATCGGATACGTAATTATTTTGGTCCGCCTCGGTGGCCACATCGGTAGGGGCGTTAATTCCTCCATTTTCTAAACAGCCCACGTAAGGAGCCGTGAATGTCTCCACGTTTGTTGGTGTCGCAGCAATGCTTATCTAAACAAAAAAATACAACTTATCTAGAATGGCGTGATTTGACCAGTAAAATATATGTACATAACAAACCAATGATAAAAAGCATCTGATTTAAAGAAAATATGTCAAATTGCAGAGGGGTAGAAAAATAGATTTACACCAATAGCAGTACAATGTCAGTAAAATATCACAGAAAGATCATTTTCATATCTATACCGAAAAAATATTTTGCCACAATTGTTTATGTAAATACATACCGTGAAGAAATATGTTCTAATTGGCATAAAATTGTCTTTTTATTTACATAACGTTGCCTTACATTATCTGTTGCAGTTGAAAGCTTGGCATTCTTAGCATAAGCTGGCTTGATGTACAGCTTAAAGGACGGAAACCCCTAAGTATCGATCACACCAATGCTAAGTTTTGACAATGTTGTCGGTTTTTTCAATCTCAGATACTTACTCGACAAAACAGACCTGGAGATAATGATAGATACGCGAGTCAGACACATTCAAGGCAGGTTAACTTTTGGTAGACTTTGTTGAGTACTTCCGGGCGGTAATAACAATTATTTATAATCAAGGTTGCGGTCTTGATATAAACACCTGACTCATTAATTACTTAAACCTTTCTACACTATACAATTCATAGTTCATACTGACATTTGTAAGTTATTAATGGGTCAGGTGTTTATATCAAGACCGCAACCTTGATTATAATAATTATAATCTCATATGCCGGTACAAACCACTCAAATTTTAATGGATAAAAGACAAGCATTTTCTGTGCCATATTTAACGTTGGCTACGTCGCACGCACAAAATTGGCTTACAGTAATTTAAAAAATCACAAATAGTCGATATCTAATTGTTTGTTTTGTTATTTATCAGAAATTCCGTATCTTGTTTGTACAAAAACTGTCAAACTTTTAGCACCTGTATTGAAGTTTATAGACCACTTTTCTGATCGTAGCGTTTTCGTATTTTGATTGTTTTGATTATTAACTGTGCTCTATCAATCAGACTATCAGGTAGTAATGGAGAAATTAATATATTTCATATAAAAATTGTTCGTTGTTTCATTTTCGAAATTTTATAAATGGCAAAGTACACAATGAGTGATGAATCGAGATTGGGCTCGTCGCGACAGACTGTTCAAAACTTAAAGGAAGTTATTAGTTGCGAACCTGGATTAATTGAAATTACTTGATCTGCGTTTTGACTAACGCAGCCTTCATTGTTCCAGTAATTTTCTTTTGACAAAATATTTCGGCCTAACTTACCGTAGGCCTTCATCAGTTGCATTTCACAAAACAAAACTTACATTGGATTTCTCTTCTAAATCAGACAGCCTTGACTCAGCCGTGTGACGAGGCAGTATTTCTGCATTATCAGTGCCACTTGACATAATACGGCAGCCTAAATCTTCTTCCTCTGTAGGATGATTTTCGACGTAATAAGCAGCCATTGGCTGTTGACTCATGTGTTTAGTTGATACTGCATAGGTGGCAGTAAATTCCTGTCCAGGTTGCCGAATTTCCATATTAAAACCATTCTCTTCCGATTGTTCAACGTCTTGCAGAACGCCGTCTATAACGGATTACAATTTATCGAATATCTTAATAGTTAGGCAAAGAAAGGTAAACACACAAATAACACGGCTGCAAAATTTATTATGGCTTTCTTCTGCATCCGCTTGGATATTTTGTTCCGGTACAACATTGTTTGTAATTTACAGGAAATAAATATTATTATTTCGTTCAAATTTTCTTAAAATATACTTTACTGGTCATTCAATTTTGTGCAATAACAGCAAGTGTGAAGACATGTTCTGCTATCGAAATATATAATTAGCAGCCAAACGACGATTATTAGAGCAATCAATTATATATATATATATATATATATATATATATATATATATATATATATATATATATATATATATAACTAGTCGGCTCGCAACTTTTCGCCTGGCAAAGGTGTCGAAACAGTTTGTAATCATAGATACAAGTACAGAATTTTTGAAATTTGATTGTGGAGTATTATATTTTCCAATACCGCGTTTTGCTTACGCGGGTTTTAGCTTTTTACTAACAATTTTCACAAACGTCCAAATGATCATAATTTCCATTTTCTTTTTAATTTCGATCAGGCTGTGTTTGTATTCGTCCCTTTCTTCCGAAGGCTTAAATATCGTTCAAACTAACCAATGGAAATGCGGTTCTATCACACCTTTGTTTACTATTAGTCATCGAAACGCATTTCCCTTGGTTAGTTTGAACGATGTTGAAGCTTTCGGAACAAAAGGGACGAATACAAACCCAGTCCGATCGAAGACAAAAGGAAATGGAAATAGTGATCAATCGGATCCTGTGAAACTGTTAGTACAAAGCTAAAACACGCGTACGCGAAAAGCGGCAGTGGAAAATAGTACAGAATTGGAGTCATTTTCTATCAAGAGCCGTATCAATCCTTTATTGGACGGCGAATAATGAAGCCAGAAATTGTTTATAGCTTTTGACGTGTAACTAGATCAAGAATCAATAAATAAAATATTTAAATTTTCTTTATTGTGGAAGAATAGCATACACGAATGTATCAATTAGGTATAAGGAAACCAAGTAACATATTAGTTAAAATAGCATCAACATCATATGCCCATCTCAACACAATCGAAAGGTGAAATTTTACGAAGACACATTTCGAGCTAGCTGGCCACTCAACAGCGGGAGTCGGCACTACGCCCCAAAGCCAATTCATACTTGGTCAATAATGAGTCACCACTAAGCACGAAATGCATATATGCCTGAATTTGAACCTATTGTTCATGCTGACTTTGGAATATCCTCTTGGTCCTAACTTAATTGACATTCTACCGGGCAAGCCACGCCTAATAACTATGCAAATTGAACACTGAGATGAGTACATAAATGAGTGTGTATGAGTTGATCGATTGGTTGGTTGTTTACATGAGTGTGTGACTAAGTTGACAAAAAAGATAAAGAATAAGTTAACTGAATGAACGAATGTGTGAGTGAATGAGATAACAAATGAGAAAAAAACATTGTTGATGAGTAAACCAGGGAGTGACTGTGCAGAGAAATAGCTCTTTCATTCGAAGAAAAAATTAATAACTTATGTAATTAAACAAACATTGGTTGCGCAGGTGGTGGTACAATTACTTTAATCAAGGTTGCGATCTGGATATACACAAGTGACTCTATATGTAAACGATGCGGTGAGTGGATTTCATAATCAATAAGTAATTTAATAATTCTTTAAATCAAGTTTGCGAGCTTGAAGTAAACACCAATACCGTTGTATTTAACCAGTCGTCGAACAACATAACAAAACTACCGCCAGCCGCAACGCACTGACGCATTTCGATCTTCCATGACCATCATCAGAGTACGACGGCAAACTGACTATCGAGGATCAAACCGCATTGAAAATATATGGAAATCAAATTTAGATATGCGGCTCTCACCTCTAGCAGTCTCGCATACATTGAACTTGACTGGAAATGTCGGCTGCACAATTTCTATGCAGGCACGAACATTAACTGTTTGCAGCTTTCGCCATATATACATACATAGGCAATACAATTTAACATTAATTGTTTGCGAGACTGCTAGAGGTGAGAGCCGCATATCTAAATTTGATTTCCATATATATTCAATGCGGTCTGATCCTCGATAGTCAGCTTGCCGTCGTACTCTGATGATGATCATGGAAGGTCGAAACGCGTCAGTGCGTTGCAGCTGGCGGTAGTTTTGTTATGTTGTTCGATGACTGGTTAAATACACTGGGATTGGTGTTTACTTCAAGCACGCAAACTTGATTTAAAGAATTGTTACCACCACCCGCGCAATCAATTATTGTTTAAATTGTATTGCCTATATATGTATATGTGGCGAAAGCAGCAAACAGTTAATGTTCGTGACTGCATAGAAATTGTGCATCCGACATTTCCAGTCAAGTTCAATGTATGCAAGACTGCTAGAGGTGAGAGCCGCATATCTAAATTTGATTTCCATATATATTCAATGCGGTTCGATCCTCGATAGTCAGTGTGCCGTCGTACTCTGATGATGATCAAGGAAGGTCGAAACGCGTCAGTGCGTTGCGGCTGGCGGTAGTTTTGTTATGTTATTCGACGACTGGTTATATAAAATGGGATTGGTGTTTACTTCAAGCTTGCAAACTTGATTTAAAGAATTGTTACCACCACTCGCGCAAACAATTATTGTTAAAGTAATTTAATAATTTATTGGTTAAGTGATTGAGATATTTTTGCATTAAAATATTAAGTGAGTAAGTAAGCGAAATCAGAAGTTGATAAATATGTACGGGAATAAAATTTTAAGTGTTGATTAGTATGTCATATTTTGAAGGAAATAAAAATAATAAAATAATAATAAATAATTAATAAAAGGAATTGATTTTATAAGCAAAAGAATGAGATATTTAAATCAAGGCTGCGATATTGATTAAAAATCAGTTCCATTATATCTGTAAATTTGTCAGGAAATACTAAGATTTAAAAAACCTAGAAAGTGCAAAGTGGCTCAGTGGTTAGAGCAACAGACTCCGGGACAAACGTGCTCAGGTTCGAGTCCTGCATGTGGAAAATTCTGGCCAGTACATGAAGAATTTCTTATAAGTACGCAACCGTTCTATTGGATGAATTTCCTTTTTACACTAAACAATGTTTAGTTTATATTGTCAAATGGGACTGGTGTTAACATCAAGATTGCAACCTTAATTTACGTAATTTTTATCATTGCCCGCGCAACCAATACTCGTTTAAACTGAGATATTGACTGCCTAGCATAGTGAATGGTTATGCATTAGAAGTATCGTATGATTAAACAAATAAAATAAAGAATGACTTATCTGTGAACTAAATGACTGAATGAAGAAGTTATCATTTGAGTCTGGGAATAGTTGCACTAATGACTAAATGTCGTTGAACTGGCACCGGGAACACAAAATGCATACTATTCCCAAGAATCCACACAGTTATCTCCATGAAAAATATTTTATTCCTCTGCAAGAGTTAGCTGCAGTAAGGTGCACGAATTATAAAAAGCTAAGAAAATAGTTAGGGTATAACGGACGATATGGTGGATTTGTTGCAGAAGACACTAATGAACGAACATGTTATTAATAGAGAAATATTTAATGAATGAAGAATAATTTATTTTTACTAAAGATACGTGCAAACAATGAAAATCAAGATGGACGTATAAACTTAAACCAACGCGGTACTATGTAAATGAACAGAAATGCGCTTGCATATGCAAATGATTTATATTATACGTTAAGTAGCGCGTGAGGCAACACTTGAAAAGTAATCAATCATAATTTGGCCAATTTAGAATTAATTGAACCAGTGATTAGGAACAGACAATTTTTCCTCATTTGCGACAATAATAGTAAAAACGTATTGATAGAAATTCAAGTCAACTGTCATATTGGTACTTCGTAGGCTTGTCGAAACGAAATAGATGCTTCGCAAGACCACACAATAATTTTAGCTAGTAGAAACAGACTATGTGTGAATGATGGTTGAAAAAAATATTTAGTTACTAATTTAAGCAATTAACTAAAATGTGGATAATGACAGCAGCGGTGAGTTAGTAATTAAAATAGTTTCTAGTGCATGATTGAGATTTACAGAATGTATGCAAATATGAGACAATAAGATTTAGGAGAAATTAGTAAATGTTGAAATATCAGTTAAAGTTCTACCCTTTTCGATGCCATCCTCGCTAGGCAGCAAATTCTGTGTTGTCTTTGTAAGCCGACGCTTTTGAGAAATCCGACTCTACGTTTCCTTAAATCTGTTATTGTGAGCATTGTACTGTGTTTGTGTGTGAAATATCCTATTTCTAATAATAGATAGAATAATTAAAATCATTTTAACAATGCGTCTGCATATTCTTGTATTTTGTTGGTAAAAGAATATTGCATTAAATCTGGTGTGCAAGCTTGAGATAAGCACCAATTCAATGTATCTAACCAATCGCCCAACTTCTAAGAACTATCGTCATCCAGGAATATGTTTAATAAAAAATCAATAAACTGATTAGAATTCAAATTAATGCATTTTTGAATTTTAACAATATCTGACTTCCTCTATCAGGAATGCATTTATGGTTAAACCACAGTATAATTTCCAATTACCAAAATAGATTCCAATTTCATTTATCAATAAATTTTCACCACGCTCGTACATTTTGGCGTACGTAGATTGTCTAATTATATACATTTAGAATAGATCATTAACATATATATAATTAGGAAGACAAAACACATTAATATCAGTGTTGATAATGGCCATTTATTTCGAGAATGCTACTTTTCTTCGCTCTAGAATCTTTCATTTATATATATTCCGGGTTTTCATTTGAATATGTGGGTGTAAAAAAATATGACTCGGTTTTCTATTTCTTGTTTTGGCTGATTGGTAAGTGTGTATGCGTTTGTGCCTGTGTGTGTGTGCCTATTCGCATGTAAAGGTTCTTCTACTGTATGTAAAGTGATGTCTGAGATCTGGCCATCATTGTATTGATGGCTTGAGAATTAACCATCTGTAAGAATTGTTCGCTGTTATGCGTACGAGTGCTATTTTTCATAGTGTAGTCTTTCGTTTCACTTATTGCGCAAATTTGTGTTCTTAACTTGGTAACAGCGCAAGTGTGGATTGCAGAGTTGAATGCTCATGTTGTTTGGAAATTTATGTCACCGTGTGTGCATCTGTTATTTGCTCTTCAGTTTTCTGCCATTCCGATTGAAATTTTGTTGATTTTAGTCGAGGGCCTGTTCGGTCTTGCCTGGATACTAGTAAATTGTTGTTGAATTTTGTTACTCTTGGCCAGCCGATTAGAATATCATGTTGAAACTGTTGAATATTTAGGCCAGGTGATTGTTGTTTTATATAAAGGGCTTCATAAATAAATAATAATTTTTCTGATTTTGCTCTATGTAGAAGTTGGTGGAAAGAACTTGAACGATGACAGGGCTGCGCAAAGAACAAATTCTTTTAAGAAATGGAAGTGTCGTTCAAAAGCAAAGGAACCAGAACGATTTTCTAAATTTTTAAAACGATAAGATGAATATTTTCAGGCAAAAAAATTACTTTCGACCACCAAAACATTTATTAATATTTAATTTGTTTTTTAATATCTCTGTTATATATTAAAAATCTAATTTCTGTATCATCTTTCTTTTGAATAATTTATTTTTATCATAAGTGTATCTAATAATTTCATACTGCAGTTGTGGTCCTAAAGCTTTCTCTAGGTTTCAGCTAGATTGTCTCCCTATATTATTTACAAATTAGTGTTCAACTAAGTATAGCAATCCGTTGGTATTTTCCATCTTTGTATTTTGCTAGTCTCTATCGATAGACGAGCCAGATCGGATTTACATAAATTACCTTACCTGCATACAGTTTTATGTTCATATATCCTCAATTTGATCGTCCGCAAATGTTCGCCTATATACATCATTTCACAGAATCTACAGAGAACTTAATAACCTCCAGATAACATTCAACTTTCGATCTTATTCATTTGACAGGAAGTAAGCTATCTAAAGCAGGCGTTTTCTTATAAACCAGTCAAAAACTGTATTTCGCTGCATATCGATGGATGTACACATACAAAATTTGGCATCAATACGCGTAATAGCATGTATTTATGCAGTGTACAACGATCAATAAACGACATTTTGAGCCACTTTTTAACCAAGTAATGGTGTTGAATTGTAAGAAAAAAATATCTAAAAATAAATCTAGATTTATAGACGAGCTAAAATTGTGGCGGTAGCAAACCTTAAGCACGCGTCAGCTCGACTGCTAACAATATGGATCGTTCCAACGCTCAAATAAATAATTCAAACCGAAATTCTATGAAAGCAAAATATGGGTTTGAGAATAGCTGTTCCTCGTTGCATTCGCTTCATTAAAGTAATGCACCATTGTTACACCAATTTAAAACTAGCATTCTTGAAAACGAAGACCAAAATCCGCTTATATATTCCACTCGTGCGCAGAGCTTAAAAACAAATAGGTAAAAAATCGTGAATACACGTGCTACTTTGCTTAGTCAAGTGAGAATAAAGTTGAGAGGTAAAAGTAAATATACGTGAAATCTTAAAACGCTAGGGAAAAAGGACATTTTAAAGAATTTTAAGGCATGCAATATTAAAAAGTAGAAAGATAGATGAATGAAACCATTAGGTGAAAATTAAATGTATTTAAACGAAATACTATTTGATAAGTATGTGTATTTAAAAGCCCAAACCTAACAAGTACTCGCATTTGGAAGACAGATTTTCCTATTTAAACAATCAATAAATAAGAAGAAATCCGGAACTCTTGATAAAAAATAGGGAAAAATTAACATCGTTATGCTGAATGGCGCAATAAAACTTACATAAAATTAAGCTTAAAACAAACCCTTGTTGTTAAATCGTATTTAGTCGAAGTTTAAAAGTGAAAGTTAGAAAGACACTACAAACGTAAGCATTTGTTTCACAATTGAATAGTACAATAGAAAATAGGTAAATTAAGACTTGATAAATAAAATTAGGAAAGGCAAATGTATTAGTTAAAGCATATTATTCAAAACGTCTTTCTGCGCAAACTAATCTAAATTTAATATTAGAACAAATTTTAAGTTCTACCACACAGAAACTGTTTATTACCAGACTGCTCTAATGATGATCACGGAAGATCGAAAGGCGTAGGTATGTGCGTCTGAATATAGTGTTTCTATATTTTGCATCCAGTTGAACACAATGAGATTGGTGTTTATATCAAGCTTGAAAACTTCGTTCGAATAATTTCAACATCTTTTGCATACAAATAATATGCACTTATCTAAAAATGCTTCTTATTCAGTGCCTGATTCCAATGCTTATTGTTTGCGAATTCAACTTTACGTAATTTTCCTTCCCACTTCATTAAATCCACTTTCAAAATGAGTAAATAAGTGATTTTATAATTAAATTGTTTATTAAATTTGCTCGAAAGGCGATTACTTCAGCCTCCCTGAATAACCCGGTGTCACGATTGTGATTATAAATTGCGATTGATAAAATGAAGCATAAAATAACTGGACCAGAATTACTGCCAAATAGGTACTCGAAGAAAGTAGTTAGAATTACTACGATCAAGAATGGTCACATATAAAATCAAAAATACGCGTTCCAAATCTATTCGTTTCACTTGTTCAATCAGTGAAAAACGGAATTGTGATTCACATAGTTCTAACCACAACTTATTGTCGAATTACGACGTTATGTATTAGCTAAATAAAATAAAATTTTGGTTAATTTCATATCACAAACGTGATTTAGATAAGCAACACTGTTATTTCACCTCTCAATATCTGAATTTATAAAATTCTTATATTATATATATATATATATATATATATATATATATATATATTTGTGTGTGTGTTGAAATGTATATTATTTGACATGTACAGAAAGTTTCATATCACGCGAGCAGAAGAAAATCGGTCACATTTGTTCATCTTCATGTGCATTTCATAAAATCAGCAGCAGTTTATTCATCCTTTGAGCCTCGTATTTGGCTAATTCATTCATGTTATTATACTTATTTATTATATTAAACGCCACGTCTGAATAACTTATGTTCGAGACTTCAACGGTAATTTGCGAAATTGCAGACTTGTATTCACCATTTTATTTGAAACAGGCGCTTAAGAATCAATAGTCTTTCACTCGAGTAATTAACCGTCTGGTCTACTGGCCTAGGATCTATAAATCTATTAGGATGGCATTCAAACTAATTTATTTGTCTTTTATTCATTCATTCATATATATATATATATATATATATATATAATATACATTAATAACAAAATGAATAATGACTATTTATTTCAAGAATATTAAACTTCACTTTACAATCTTTCATTTATATATATCCGGGGTTTTCATTTAAATATGGAGGTGGCAACTACTTTGACTCGGTTTACTTCTATTTATAGTTTGGGCTAATTAGTAGGTGTTTTATTCTTCCTGATAAGAAATATATTGTGTAATATTTGAAATTTTCGTCATTGGTGACAAGTAAAACTTAGAGCTGGTTGCCACCCCTATATTTAAATGAAAACCTAGGATGTATATAAATGAAAGATTGTAAAGTAAAGTTTAGTATTCTCGAAATATATGACCATAATCCACTTTGTAATATATGAAGGCAATAGACATCTTAAATATATATATATATATATATATATAATTCTAGAAAAAAAAGATTTCGTAGTCCTAAAAATGAATATATAATTGGAATTTAACACAAAATCGAACTGAGTTGTTTAGTTGTTTTAACTAAACTTTTCCTATCACAGTATATGTTGTCGGTTCCCAAAAATTACAGGGCGAATTTTGTATTAGCATAATCTTAAAAAAGAGTCTAGCGATAGCCAGCTATTTACGACACGCTTGCAGACAAAACGATCGACATACTTGAATATGCGGGTTCATGTTCGTTGGCCATCAATAAGTGATTTGCAGCAGTCCCACCTGCAAGTACGGCCCCCACGCCAATTGCCGGATTGCCAGTGGCAGCAGCATCACCCATGTTGTAGGCGTAGACCGCCTGCTGGTCGAAATGAAGCAATGTCTGCTGGCATTGTGGGTGTCCGTGCTGTTTCTCAGCCGTAGCATGACGCGATGCACTACCCGATTGATTGTAATCCCCCACGGTATCATAATGATTACCAGTCGATGAAGGATAGTTCTTCATTACAATTTAACAGACAAAAAGCAAATAATATCAATTAAAATTTTACATTTTGAAAACAATATTGTCTCATCCAATTTAAATTAAAATAGCAATCTTCAGCAAAACAACAAATCTATAACACATCGTACTAGTTGGACGGTACAGACGAAACAACCATCAGTTGCAAGTGCCAAAATGTGGCAATATTCCGAGATGAAGTTTTTACGCGTGCGTATCACTGGTAAATTAGCTGATAGGATCATAATTTTAAATTTTTCACCACAAAAATATATTTCGATATTTCGAAAGTTGTTTCCGGTTCACAACATCGTCAAAAATTGCAATTAACAAATAGCTAAAAATTTAATTTCTCTATCTATTTATATAACGCACCCATGCATATTCTGTATGTATAGCTGCTACATTGTCCATATGTACGACTATCCTTATACATAAGGTCAAAATGAGTCAGTGCGTGTGGTTGGCATTAATTTTACTATGTTGTTCTAGAACTGGGTAAATACAATTGGAATGGTTTTTACTTCAATCTCGCAAACCTGATTTTTAAAATTGTTACAAACACCCGCGAAATCATTGATTGCTTAATTGTATTACCATATACATGTGGCTAGTCAGCTTGATTTAAAAAACTTCTACATAACTGTTAATTAAAAATCAGTATTAATTATATATATATAAAAATTTGATTATTCAAATTTTATCCAAATGTGCCTTATTTATGGAGTACCTAGAAGCATGTCAATTCGATGGGCAGCCTATTAAGAAGTCGAAAATGATTTTCTATCTGGAAACATGAAATCTCGAATCACTTTTCAAAAATAATTCCACGGACCACCGGTATGTTAATGATATTTTCATAACCATAAATGAAAATTTATAAACAAATAGCATCCTTAATAAAACTAGCAGCACAAAGTAAAGAGAGATTTTATAAGGTAGACTGCGGGAAATATTCAGTGCTAAAGTGAACCCTTTAATTTATTAGAAACAACTACGATGAGTGTCGCAAGTAAATGTAATCATAATTGGAAATACAGACGCTTACCATAGACACTAAACTACCAAGTCAAAAGGAGACCATTGAATCACCAGACACATCAGAATTATACGAAATTCCATGTAAGAACTGCAACCTCGTGTGGGTGTTTGTGTGTGTGTGTGCAAAGCTATACGCCCAATGAAGGTAAGAAGATTGAAACATAGAACCGCATGCAAATATGGACATGTTAACAAATCAGATCTTGCACGTCATACAGTAGAGACGGGACATACAATTAACTAAAATGGTTGCAAACGCGTTTCAATAGGTGTTCCTAATAGATCGACAAAATTGATCAGAAAATCTTTTGAAATTAACTCAAGAGATTACGTAATGGATGGAAGAGCCGTAGAAAAGTCACTAGGCTCCAATTTTTAATTAAATAACGGTAGAAAACAAAGTTTGCACGAATCAGAATCATAAGCTCGCCTGAATAAAATAATAAGAATATTGGATTACCATTAACTTACAAATGGTAGGAGATAACTAATTAACTATCTATGAAATTTTATTTGGATTATCGTATAAATTTATCCTTTATTATTTATGATCTTACAATATCTATCAATTAAGGTTCTTCTTTATGGAATGCAGCAGATTTTAACAAAACTTTACGTTTAAAAGGCACATTTTCTTTGCACTATTATTATAATTATTAATTCAGAAGCCAATTTGCAAATTTCTTTTATGGAGCCCTTTTATTTTAACTTACTATCTTTATTATTTTACATAACTCTCGGTTATTTAATTAAGTGTAAAAACAGGTCTGATTTGTGCAAAGAGCAATTGACTCTTATCACTATAGTTTCACTTTGTTGGGAGTACACGTGCAGTTATTTATATGTGGTCGGCTATTTATCAGTTCTAAACGAAATACTAACCGAGTAACATTAGTTAGTATATAACCGAAAAAATTGTGCAGTGTGTGGCAGGGTGGCTCAGTGGTCAAAGCAGCAGATTCCGAAGCAGACTTGCCTAGGTTCGAGTCCTGTCCGCGGCAAATTCTGGGCAATGCGAGATGAGTTCCCAATAAGGACGAAACTGGTCTACTGGATGAATTTCCTTTTCTACACTATACATTTCATAGCTTTTATTGACAAATGTATGTACATAATAGGACAGGTGTTTATATCAAGATCGCAACCTTGATTAAAGTAATAGTAAAAGTGTTTACAGTTAAATTTTGAAATAAACCGTTTCAATTTATATAGTCGTCTCGTCTCCAACAAAAACAAATTTATAGCTTATCACAATAGCGAAGGTGGTAAACACCTATAATCTCCATACATTTGGCTCGTTCATTTCCTAATTGATTTGAGAACTCGTATGGACAATGACCAACAAATTATCCTGAAGCTAAAGGACACTCTCTGACTTTTAAGTGAGATCCATCCAGCGCTATAATTCTGTTCATCCTGCATTACGGTTGCAACATGGCCTCGGCATATAAAATATATGCTAGTTTTTTCATTGCGATATGGGGAAGAGGTTTTGATTCAGTGTTTTGCCACATGTAGATGTATTTCGATATTGATGAATGCAATCGTAAATGGATCACGAATTAGTGCAAAATAAGCCATGAAAAATGCTTCATTACATGTAAGCATGCGTTTCGTGGTCACCGGAAGTTCATAAGCAGGACTCAACACTATTTGCAAAAACCACCATATATTTATTTATTTAAGAAATGTGATTAATTTGACAGTGCTATCTCTTATACGTAATAGCAGTAAAACAATAATAGAGTCTACATTAATAAGGCCATTCACAATTTAACTTAACAAAAAAGTTCACTATACAAAATGTAGCAATATTGTAAAGGATAATAATATAATGATATCGCCGAAACTGAGAATAGAAACGGTTCTAAACACCTGCTACCCTAGCAAAAAACTCAAATGCTGACTTTGGTTGACATCTGATTAATAAAAGACCACATTAAGACAGAACGTTCGACTCAGAGCACTTGTGCATCACAGCTAAATAGCCGGATCGAATTTGACTATGTCGAATGTGTCAAAATAAAAAAAACAAATGCTTGAGAAAAAATTTGCATCGATTTAGCGACAATCATCTTGGGAAATAACTAATCGATGCGCTTGAGTTATCGTTTGATTTCATACATGTCAAAAATAAGTTTATTGGACTTTTTCGTCTATTTCCATCTTCGAAGATCAGATTAAAACACATAGATAAAACTGCACAATGCGCTGTCGAAAGAAACCATGAAGCAAATTTAGAGTACGATTATGCATGAACAGGTATCCAATTTGCATATTTCGGCATTTTTCTTGTGCAGAGCAATTTATAGCACTCGTACATGGGTAAAATATTGAATCCTTTACATTTCCAGATGCACACTTGATGTTTGGCTTTGATTGATGGATTCTCACTTGCCCCTACATTATGAAGCCGGTCGTGAGTTGCATGTCTGAAAATGACGTCAGAGCCAGATTTTCCGATTTTTTCAGAATTTCCGGGACTTTATTTTCAGTCCCGGCTTCAGGGTTGACGCCATACTCACAGGAAAAGAATAATTTGCCACTTACGAGTGCAATCAACTTTGTCAACTAAGTGTGTGATGTGTTTGGCATAGAAAAAGGCCTCCGTAATTGGAGGCCGAAATATATGCAAAAATCATGATGACAATGGATTCAAATATTTCGGTACGCAATTCGAAATTCAGGTAAAGAGTGCAATCAACTGTTCTGCACAAGCAAAATGCGGAAAAAACAAGTATCAACTGCGCTGCGCAAATTACAACAACCTTTAGGTACCCAAATTACCTGATGTTTTTGATGACTAAAAAAGACTAAGTTTCGGTTTTTTGCTGGTTGGATTTTTTTTCCGATGCAGCTGGCGGTATCCTTCTTCGGTCCACAGATCATCAAAAGAATTATAAACAAACTAATGAAACAAGTGTGATATTTCATCTAGCCATCATTTTGACTGGCCTTTCACTAGATAGGCGTATGTCACGTGTGTCTGTGTGTGTCCACTACCGCTACGTACATAAAACTAAATGAAACCTGAGCGGATAGATGTTAATTTGCCATTTACATGCGTTAGATGATTTGTTTTATCCTCACCATGTGAAATGTCCGAATTGAGGCCGCCCTCACATTATGGGGTGGGAAACCAAATAAATAGATACACTCTTGAGAACTCGAACAAGGGTAAGTGATAAAAATAGTAAAAAAGACGAACCAGTGTGTGTGAGTGAAATTTCGCTCAAACCACTCAAGTTGTAAGTAGGCCCGGCTTGTTTAATAGCAACGGTGTCATATAATTAGATAGGCGTGCGTCGAGTATGTGCATTTGTGCATGTATACATGAGGAAAAACTATTCAGTTAAATATAATTAATACACGTGTGCAACGATATAAATGAAAATACAGCCAAAACATATTACTTTCTTATTCGTACGCCGCAGACTAATTAATTTATTCTTGACAAGATCAATAATAAATTGAGTGACTCTGCATTGCAAATGTCATAAAATCATTCGGCACCACTTGGAAACAACAATTAATATGAATCATCACATTCCTCCTTACGTGATTACTGCCATTAACAAACTCTCCTTCCGTGATAAAATTCGACAGAAAAACGAAAGATCAGTTTTCCATAAAATATATACGTTCCATAAAAATAAATGTTTGATTCGCGAAAACGAAGACAACAATATAAATACATAAACTGAAACCCAGGTAGGTCTCGGAAGAGCCTATGCCAATAGAGCAGCATTAAACTGGATCCTGTTTTCCACTATATTCACGAATACTTCATCCTGTCAAACGGATTCTGGTTGGTGCGTGTATGCTGTGGCGCGATTAAGTTATCCAGCAAATGCATCGGCTCGCTAGTCTGTTGCAGCGGTTGAATTAAAAGTCGATCATCTCCCGTGTTGCCAGGGTATATCGGAACATTGATAATGTACTCGACTTAAAGACATTGGATAACGTACGAACGACATGGAGGGAAAGTTTCAAAGTGGTTTGCATAATTTGCCGAAGACAGCTGCGGCAGCCAGTTTGAACAGAGTTCTCGGCAGACTACGATCAGATTGGAACCACCAGGGATCTTAGGTAGACAAATACGGTGGCAACAATCACACATACGCCCATTAGCATAATTTTAGATTTATAATCAAAATTCGGCGTAAAGACTGCCTAAGAAGCAATAATATATATATATATATATATATATATATATATATATATATATATATATATATATATATATTGTTAGATACTATTAGTTGCAGAGAGTTAATATATATGCAATTGTGGATTGTGTTGCGCACCTAATAAAAAATTAGTTCAAATCTGACCAGAAGGATAAAGAAAAGTCAGCATTAACGGAAGGTTTACTCTTATGCACACATGAGTTTCCCGCTTACTGGCGTCTCATTAATAGGCGCCGGTATTACGCCCTATACCAGCTATAAATTTTGGTCAGGAATTTGGGAAAATTGGACGATACAATCTCTTTTTTAGAATGTGTGAACATTTTAGATTATAACTTCTTTTCAATCAATCATAGAAAGCAATGCATCAGTATTTTAAAAAAAAATGAAGTTTCACTGCATACCATTTTCATAGACACGCATGTACAATCTGGGCATATAAATGTTCAATTCATAGTCAGTTATACGCTTTAGACAATACCGAATAGGTGGACAGCACATTAGTAAATCAATATTAAAGTTCTCTCGCCTTTTTGCAGAATAACTAAGATACTAATAGTGTTGAGAAAATAGTTGCATGATAAGTGAAAAAAGTAGCAGTACACATAAATCTGCTTACTTGGTGCATTTCAGCCAGTTGGATACAGGATGAAGCGGCAACGTCAATATGCTCCACATCAGCAACTTCGTCCACTAAGCCACTAGCAACATCATCAGCGTCAGGCGCAACCTCGTCATGATGCGTCAGACTGGTTCCACCATAGCTAGTTCGTTGATTAGATACGTCATCGGGTACATCCAGTATCTCCTTATTTTGTTATAGCCAAGCCAAAGTCGAATCAAAGTCATACAAACAGGATTAAATGTGAGAGTGTGAGAGTTTATATCCGCTAATTAAAATAAAATTCAGAATCAACATAAAATTTTAACATTCTCATGCATAAATAAAACTTGATAAAATATAAATTGAAGAAATTCAACAACTGGAGTCCGTACTGTGATGGTCAAATCTTTACATTCTCACGCTAGGCGCCGATTTATACGTCGTGGTAGAAGGCTAAAAGCATCTGTTATACTTTTCTGTGTTACTAATTTCAAATTGGATATCGGCTTGCTTAAAAGCTGACAGCCTTAGTTGTGTAGTGTAGAGTTCAGGGTTGCCTCCTACCTGCGTGTTAACTAGGTAAATATCTCCACTTGAATTAGTTCCTTATCTGCAAAAACCACTCCCCATTAATAATTCTTTCGTTTTAAATAATTATTTTGTCATTTAGATTTCCATCTATTTTATTCAATATTACCTTTAATATTGGCTTTATTTATTTTTATTTTTTCTCTACGCACAGTTGCACATCAATGAAGCGTTAGTTACAAAAAGAGACTTTTATTGCTGCCCGTGATTAATAAATTTGACAATTTTATGATAAAACGGTACCCCATTTCTTAACCAAACATATTGTGAGTTTGATGCGCAATGTTGGCTTAAATCCAATGCGTACATGATATTAAGCCTTGTTTTCATGAGGATTTTGGCATGTCCTTCTGCTCTTATTTGAATTAACTTGTTACCCGATTCGCAACACATTATGCATAAAGTCATATGCTAGTACTTCACTTCAAAGAATGTATAATTATTACAAGATCAAACGGTAAACCGCAATTCTTTAAATAAAAGTTGCGAGTTCGGAGTAAACACCAATCCCACTGTACTTAACCAGTCGTCGAAGAGCATAGCCAAATTACCGGCAGCCGAACGCACTGACTGGTTTCGACCTAACATGATTATCATCAAAGTACGACGGAAAATTGACTAGTGAGGATTAAACCGTAATGCATATACACGGAAAGCACAATTAGATGTGCAAGTCTCACTTCCAATAGTCTTGCATACATTGTACTTGACTGTAAATGTCGGCTGCACAATTGCAATGCAGTCACGAACATTAACTTTTTGCAGATTTCGCCACACATATAAATAGGTAATACATTTAAACAATCAGAGATTGTGCGGATGATGGTAACAATTCTTTAAAACAAGTTTGCCAGCTTCAAGTAAACACCAATCCTAATGTATTTAACCAGACGACGAAAAACATTGCAAAACTGTCGTCAATCTCACGGACTGTCGCAATTAACTGAATGCATTATTGTATTATATAAATGTGTGCCTAATTGAGTTGTAATAGCCATCCTATTTAGAGTCTAAGCATGCAAGAATGTACACAAACACTTATAGAAAGCACAACAGCCAACAATGTGGCTAGCAGAGGAACTCAGAATCATTAACTGGTCCTTGTTGTACCGATCAAGTTGCTCGTATCCATTGTCTTCAATTTGATTCTGGATATTTTGGCTACTAGTTTCGGTAGCCTTTTTCAGTGATAAGCACATCCCACAACTTATTTTCGAATTGTTAAGTCACATAAAAAGTACAAGGTAAGCAATTCATTCGCTGTCGTGTAGCAAGTAGCGTCTAAATAATATTTTCTCACCAAATACGCTGTCAAGTCAGAGAAGCTGAATATCACTTGACCTAATGAATGTCTATGGGATGTGCTTCCCGTTGGAAAAGATTTCCGAAACCGGTAGCCGAAATATCCGGAGTAAATTTGTAGACAGTAGATGCCAACAATTTGTTGGCTACGAAAAGAGACAGGTAAATGATTCTATACTTTGTCAATTAACAAGTACCGTTTAAAACTAGAATTTAGTTATACGCAAAGTCAAAGACGACAAAATCCGTGAGTTAAAGAAAATTTTTCTGGCCCTGAGCTTCAAAAATCTACTGTTTTAGGCCCCCGTCTTGTCAGTTATACAAGTGGGAATATTCTTAACTGAGGTATCAAATCGTCATTATGCCTAAACACGTATAATTAAGACACAACGGAATAATGTATTTAAATCATGATTGCTATCTTGATGCAAACAATAGTCCCATTAAATATATACGTTTGCAAGTATAAAGTAAGAATTTTACAATGTAGAAAAGGCAATTATTCCAGTAGAGCAACAGAAAATTTCGGACAGTAAATTAACAATTCCCGATAAAGACAAAACCGATCTACCGGATGAATTGCCTTTTCTACATCATACAATGCTAAGTTGATGAATAACATATATTTGCACACAATGGGACATGTGATAACGCAAGATCGCAATCTTGTTTTGAATAATAATCGTCCGAATAGGCTTATCTCCCGTAGCCAACTTCCCAAATTAATTTTAAATGCATGTTAGAATATTGATAAAATGCCTTACAAATATACAGAGTTTGATTAAATAAAGAGAAGAATAAGCTTAAATTAATACAAACTCGGACATATTTCGTATAACTGAACAGCGAACTTTTGGTAATAGAGAACACAGAGAGCGAAAAGTTGACAAAAAGTAATCTCTGCGGTGTTTATATTTAATTAGCTTACTAAAACCTAGAGTATTTAAATAGAAACTATGCTAGTGCATAACAAATCTGATTCTAACGAGTTTACGAGTCTCGTTCTCAAACTATGTCATTGATTGAAACCATATCTTTTTTTAAGGCGAATGGATACCTAGGAGGGAAAAGCCGGATTCATGATCAGCGTCTGAATCGTAACGTTTCCCGGTGGTATTGTGCGAGCAATGTCCCCAGCGCCATTAGGAATATTGATGGAAATGAGATTTAAATTATAATGCAGATCATTAACTTAGCCAAACCAACACTAAAGAACGTTTCATTACAAATACATAATATATCTAGTTCTAATTCTACTTTCTTCGCTGGTAATTTAGCAAAAAGTTGTACTTTATGTAAATTTTGAAACGATCACAATAGTTGAATTACTTCCTAAGCAAATGCCTCAGCGTGGACGCAGTTATTAATGGTTACCGATTGCTCATCAGCACGAGTCAAAAATGAGTTAATACCACAAAAGATAAATTAAAATACGAATTTGCATAGGGATAATCGCTTACTCACATTAGTAATTTTTAAAAATAAAGCCACAACATGAATAGGGTTAGGAAATATAGGATCCAAAATTTGCAGCAACATTGAACTTCTAGATATCTTAAATCCTACTAGCATGCACTTTCAAAAGCAACTGACATGCAGGTGGCGTGTCTGCTCTCACAAGCAAAAGAAGAGTTGAAAGCGACCTTTAGCATTTCAAAACGAGATTTCTTGAGAAGTTGGTACTCACAAGCCTTGAATGGAGGACCATCCAACACGCAGTCTAGACGTCCATAGATTACATAGGCATCAGGAAAGTTCATGGATTAAGTGTCCCACATTCTAAACCTTGTAACCAGTAGAATGACGATCTGATACGCTTTTGAAGCCGTTTTTTTCACTTGAGAGAGTCAGCCATTGCAAATTAATTATTAAGAGTACGACACATTTAAGGAGAAGATATACAATAATCTGGAGTACAAATAAACAGCTGCTTTAATTGATTGAAATGTACAATGAAGGTCAAAATGAAGTCGAATATGAGGAAAATAAACATACCATGAACGAGGACGCATTTCTTGGCAAGAACGTTGAAAAAACACTTTCTGGACTTTCAGCACTCTCACAGGCAAGCATGTTAAATTCCAAAACTATACTAGTCACTGATGACCGCCTTAAGGAGCTGTCTCCTTGATTACACAACGCAGGTAAGCTACGCAGCATGTCAACCACAAAACACTAAATCTCACCACCAATAAGCGTTGGATAGAGTTTTTAAAGATGAAAACCTATTTTTTGCAATCCGATATGAATGATATACGTCCGAACATTTTCCGCAAGTAAGAGAGAAATAATTTTGACTCCTGGCAATTGACTGGACAACACACTGCATAGTTAGTTGAAGTCAATTCCGATAAATAGAGTAACAAGAAAGAGAGAACAAACCAGATATATGAATGGAATATATATGATAACAGTTGTTGCACGTTTGAAATAAACTAATTGAGCGAGATACAAGTGAGAAGGTTTCCAATTCCTGCTTAAGACAGAGGGCTGTCAAGATAGCAAATATATTATGCTGTCAAGAGTAATTTGCAGTTCTACTGAATTGTATTTACTGATTGTTAAAAGCAGACACTTTGAGCAAGGAAAAGCCACATGATTAATCAAGCTGATCATTTCGATTGTTTTAAAGCACAAATGAGCAATGTTCAAGAAATTTGCTAAGATTTATATCTTAACACAACAGTACAAATTGTAGTAAGATATCGAGTGCAAAATAATTCGACCAAAATTAAATTGCTTCGTAAAGTTTTACAACTAAATGAATACAGTCAATGTTTATTGGATTCATTAGAGAAAGAATTGTTTAAGAATTAATAAACTATATTGGCCATCCAATCAAAATAAACATATATACACAAGTAAATAAATAAATAAAAAAATTAATAAATAAATAAATATGTGCACGCATATATACCTACATACATACATATACGCTCGTACGTACACGCATACATACAAATAAAAACACATAAATGCATATATGCATACACGCATACATACACAAATACGCAGGTACCTACACACATACATACATAAATAAATCCATACATACATACATGCATGCACACATGCATGCATACATGCATAAATACATACATACATACATACATACATACATACATACATATATACATACATACATACATACATACATACATATATACATACATACATTCATACATACATACATACATACATACATACACACATACATACATACACACACACATACATACATACATACATACATACATAA
>JAQBSW010001465.1:0-133264 GCA_029291075.1 Eudiplozoon nipponicum | reverse complement strand
TTACCTGATCTGCGTTTTGACTAACGCAGCTTTCATTGTTCCAGTAATTTTCTTTTAGCACGATATTTCGGCCCATCTTACCGTAGGCCTTCATCAGTTGCATCTCACGAAACAAATGAAGCAAGTGTTTTATTTCTTCTAGTCATAATATTTATATACCTCAGACTGACCTTTCATTAGATATTCGCGTGTCACATATTTGTGTGTGTGTACATTTTCATAACCGTTGTCTTCATCTAACTAATTTCGACCAGAGTGGCTGAATAATAATTTATCAATTGCATGCAATAACTATTCGTTTTTAACACACTCAGTGTAAATGACGTAACTGAGATGGGGGAGACCCATAATTCAGAAAACACTCGTCATAAAAACATGCCATGAGTGATTAAACCAGAAGTCCGAAAGACTATTGCACATGTTAAATTACAATTCAAACCACTAGGTTGTACTCAAGATAGAGAAGTTAATAACAGTTATTGGCGCACGCCACGCATGTCCATGTGTATGTGTATGCATAACTAAAAAACTTGGTTAAATTATTTTATTTTGATACACATGTACGTACATCTAAATGAAACTGCAGTCAATAGACATTAATTTACCCTTTGCACGCGTCAGACAAATTATTACTTATAACTATTGTATTATTATAATGTTTCCAATGGGTAGGGTGGGGGTGTAAAACAGAAAATTAAGGTTGAAATCACTATTTGTTTTAAAATCAAATGAATATTTGGAGATGAAATTAATTGTTTATTCATTTGTTGAATAAAAGCCCACTAATTAGTCAATCTTAATCTGATGTTTTTAATCTTTTACTGGAGCTAGCTTCAGTTACCAATTCATGCAATCGCCTTTTTCTTCCACTAGCTAGTGCAGTATTCCAAATTGGACCTAAAGATTTTTCAACAGCTGTTTCATTCATAATATTATCTCTAGATTTAATTTCTATAGATTCCCTAATCAATCTCGTCATCCTATTACGACTACATATTGCTATGCGTTTGCATTCCTCCCAGTCGATAGTATGCCCAGTCTCCACTACATGACGAGCAAGATCAGATTTAGCAATATGTCCATATTTACACGCAGTTTTATGTTCACCTCTTCTTACTTTGATTGGACGCATGGTTTCACCAACATACTTGAGACTGCAATCATTGCATGGGATCTCATACACACCTGAGGTGTCTAAGGGTTCAATCTTTTCTTTTTGGTTAGGGAGTATAGTGCCTAGTGTAAGGGGCTGTTTTAAAACGGTCCTTATATTGTATTTAAATGAATCAAATCTGATTATAAATAATAAATGATAGAACAGTTAAGTAATGCTGAAGTATACACAAATAAATAAAAGACCCTACTGATAAGTTACAAGGGTAAAATTAATCAATAAATGATTAAGCAATGAAGAATTGATTCGACGCATGGTAACACTCTCTATTCAAAGAGATACGGTTGCACCCAGAGTTTATGGTTTAGTTAAGTGCATAAGCTGGTAATCCTTTAAGAATTATAGTGAATGTACAACACCTCCTAACATATGTAATACTTCAAAGTTTTTGTGCCATAGAATAAGAAAATATTCCTATTTCTTAGAACATACCTTGCTTAACTCATATCATTTGGTTGAAATTATTGATAAATATGTACTAGATGAAAAGGATAGATTAGTAAGCTTAGATGTAGTATCTATGTACACAAATATACCGGTACCTGAGGCTCTGGATTGTTTTAGACGTTTCCTAGTTGATCACCCACTAATATTAGAAGGAAGCAAAATGACGTTAGGACACGTCATGGAGATGATGTGTATTTGTATGTCCTCCACTTATTTTAAATTTCGTAAGGAATTTTATAAACAAATTAGAGGCGTTCCAATGGGACAACCTTTATCGGTCCCAATAGCCAATATCTTTATGCATTATTTGGAAAATAATCTGTTGGATAAGACTCCATTGAAACCAAAACTGTACCTACGTTTCTTGGATGATATATTACTGATCTGGAACCATGGTGACAATAAATTGGTAAATTTCTTAAATTTAGCTAATCGAATGAGCGAACTACAATTTACCTTAGAAAGGGAATCGTCAGGTGAATTACCATTTTTAGATGTCAAATTAATTAGAAATGGTCTGAAATTGGGAAGAGATATTTATAGGAAGGATACTTATTCAGGAATCCTTCTTAATTTCAAGTCCAATCACCCGTTTCGTATGAAAGTCGGGATCTTAAAGTCATTAACATTAAGAAGTCTCAAGTTAACAGATATAAAGCATAGGAAGTTAGAATTAGACAGACTACGCGATATATTTAAGACTAATGGTTACCCTCCTCATTTAATAGATACAACAATGAGGGACATGGTGAAGAAATTTAATCCTAGTTTGAGATACACAAAAGCGGATAAGGATAAGGAAGAGCGGAAGGTCATGGTATTACCGGACTCTATATTAAGTAGGAAAGTGAAATCAATAGCTTTAAAATACAATATAAGGACCGTTTTAAAACAGCCCCTTACACTAGGCACTATACTCCCTAACCAAAAAGAAAAGATTGAACCCTTAGACACTTCAGGAGTGTATGAGATCCCATGCAATGATTGCAGTCTCAAGTATGTTGGTGAAACCATGCGTCCAATCAAAGTAAGAAGAGGTGAACATAAAACTGCGTGTAAATATGGACATATTGCTAAATCTGATCTTGCTCGTCATGTAGTGGAGACTGGGCATACTATCGACTGGGAGGAATGCAAACGCATAGCAATATGTAGTCGTAATAGGATGACGAGATTGATTAGGGAATCTATAGAAATTAAATCTAGAGATAATATTATGAATGAAACAGCTGTTGAAAAATCCTTAGGTCCGATTTGGAATACTGCACTAGCTAGTGGAAGAAAAAGGCGATTGCATGAATTGGTAACTGAAGCTAGCTCCAGTAAAAGATTAAGAACATCAGATTAAGATTGACTAATTAGTGGGCTTTTATTCAACAAATGAATAAACAATTATTATGAATATAGTCTTCAAAATTTCATCTCTAACTGTTCATTTGATTTTAAAACAAATAGTGACTTCAACCTTAATTTTCTGTTTTACACCCCCACCCTACCCATTGGAAATATTATAACAATACAATAGTTATAAGTAATAATTTGTCTGACGCGTGCAAAGGGTAAATTAATGTCTATTGACTGCAGTTTCATTTAGATGTACGTACATGTGTATCAAAATAAAATAATTTAACCAAGTTTTTTAGTTATGCATACACATACACATGGACATGCGTGGCGTGCGCCAATAACTGTTATTAACTTCTCTATCTTGAGTACAACCTAGTGGTTTGAATTGTAATTTAACATGTGCAATAGTCTTTCGGACTTCTGGTTTAATCACTCATGGCATGTTTTTATGACGAGTGTTTCTGAATTATGGGTCTCCCCCATCTCAGTTACGTCATTTACACTGAGTGTGTTAAAAAACGAATAGTTATTGCATGCAATTGATAAATTATTATTCAGCCACTCTGGTCGAAATTAGTTAGATGAAAACAACGGTTATGAAAATGTACACACACACAAATATGTGACACGCGAATATCTAATGAAAGGTCAGTCTGAGGTATATAAATATTATGACTAGAGGAAATAAAACACTTGCTTCATTTGTTTCGTGAGATGCAACTGATGAAGGCCTACGGTAAGATGGGCCGAAATATCTTGCTAAAAGAAAATTACTGGAACAATGAAAGCTGCGTTAGTCAAAACGCAGATCAGGTAATTTCAATTAATCCAGGTGCGAAACACGGAAACTCCTTCAAGAAACATTTAACATGGAATTATAGCAGCAATGCCGTTAAATGGTATAATAAATATACGTTATTGAAACAACAAATCGTGAGGCAAGTGTCAAATATTTCCTTTTTAAGTATTTGTTTAAAACATGATGTTATTCCTAAATGTTTTCGTTTTAAATTAAATTTTAAGTTAAATGCTTATGGCATGTCCCTTAAGCATGAGCTTTGTATAAATATTATAAAAACTTTGATTCGTGATTTAGTTAAACGTAAGATTATACTTATTAAGGAAAAAACTAAACTAAGATCGATGTTAACTTCTCTTTTGCACGCAGATGATTTTAAATGCATTGAGGATTTCAGTGATAAAGCCCGTAATAGAGAAATTAAAAAAGTAAGAATTAGACATAATAAAAAATTAGCTGACTTGGGAATTTATAGACCCCAAGAAAGTGATAATTTAATCGGGACTAATAGAATAGTAAATCTATCAACATTAAATCTTAAGAAGGATCAAGTTGAACTACTTAACCGTGGTTTAAACATGGCTATTCCTAATGAAAGATCGGTTAGAAACGAATTAATTACTGAGGCTGTCAAAACGGCAAAGCTTCTTTCGGATAATGATAAGGTGAAATTTGAATTAGACGTTGCCTCATTGGTTTTAACACACAAAGAGGATAAAGTTAAGCCTAATTATGAAATTAAACGTCTCAGAAAAGATTTAGTATCAAATAATGTTATATGTCTTAAGGCGGATAAAGGAGGAGCTACAGTTCTGATGAATCAATCTGATTATAACAATAAAATGATAGAACAGTTAAGTAATGCTGAAGTATACAATAAAATAACAAAAGACCCTACTGATAAGTTACAAGGGCAAGTAAAATTATTAATCAATAAAATGATTGCTAATGAAGAATTGGATTCGACGCATGGTAACACTCTCATTCAAAGAGATACGGTTGCACCCAGAGTTTATGGTTTAGTTAAAGTGCATAAGCCGGGTAATCCTTTAAGAATTATAGTGAATGTACAACACTCCCCAACATATAAAATTTCAAAGTTTTTGTGCCATAGAATAAGAAAATATTCCTATTTCTTAGAACATACCTTGCTTAACTCATATCATTTGGTTGAAATTATTGATAAATATGTACTAGATGAAAAGGATAGATTAGTAAGCTTAGATGTAGTATCTATGTACACAAATATACCGGTACCTGAGGCTCTGGATTGTTTTAAACGTTTCCTAGTTGATCACCCACTAATATTAGAAGGAAGCAAAATGACGTTAGGACACGTCATGGAGATGATGTGTATTTGTATGTCCTCCACTTATTTTAAATTTCGTAAGGAATTTTATAAACAAATTAGAGGCGTTCCAATGGGACAACCTTTATCGGTCCCAATAGCCAATATCTTTATGCATTATTTGGAAAATAATCTGTTGGATAAGACTCCATTGAAACCAAAACTGTACCTACGTTTCTTGGATGATATATTACTGATCTGGAACCATGGTGACAATAAATTGGTAAATTTCTTAAATTTAGCTAATCGAATGAGCGAACTACAATTTACCTTAGAAAGGGAATCGTCGGGTGAATTACCATTTTTAGATGTCAAATTAATTAGAAATGGTCTGAAATTGGGAAGAGATATTTATAGGAAGGATACTTATTCAGGAATCCTTCTTAATTTCAAGTCCAATCACCCGTTTCGTATGAAAGTCGGGATCTTAAAGTCATTAACATTAAGAAGTCTCAAGTTAACAGATATAAAGCATAGGAAGTTAGAATTAGACAGACTACGCGATATATTTAAGACTAATGGTTACCCTCCTCATTTAATAGATACAACAATGAGGGACATGGTGAAGAAATTTAATCCTAGTTTGAGATACACAAAAGCGGATAAGGATAAGGAAGAGCGGAAGGTCATGGTATTACCGGACTCTATATTAAGTAGGAAAGTGAAATCAATAGCTTTAAAATACAATATAAGGACCGTTTTAAAACAGCCCCTTACACTAGGCACTATACTCCCTAACCAAAAAGAAAAGATTGAACCCTTAGACACTTCAGGAGTGTATGAGATCCCATGCAATGATTGCAGTCTCAAGTATGTTGGTGAAACCATGCGTCCAATCAAAGTAAGAAGAGGTGAACATAAAACTGCGTGTAAATATGGACATATTGCTAAATCTGATCTTGCTCGTCATGTAGTGGAGACTGGGCATACTATCGACTGGGAGGAATGCAAACGCATAGCAATATGTAGTCGTAATAGGATGACGAGATTGATTAGGGAATCTATAGAAATTAAATCTAGAGATAATATTATGAATGAAACAGCTGTTGAAAAATCCTTAGGTCCGATTTGGAATACTGCACTAGCTAGTGGAAGAAAAAGGCGATTGCATGAATTGGTAACTGAAGCTAGCTCCAGTAAAAGATTAAGAACATCAGATTAAGATTGACTAATTAGTGGGCTTTTATTCAACAAATGAATAAACAATTATTATGAATATAGTCTTCAAAATTTCATCTCTAACTATTCATTTGATTTTAAAACAAATAGTGATTTCAACCTTAATTTTCTGTTTTACACCCCCACCCTACCCATTGGAAATATTATAATAATACAATAGTTATAAGTAATAATTTGTCTGACGCGTGCAAAGGGTAAATTAATGTCTATTGACTGCAGTTTCATTTAGATGTACGTACATGTGTATCAAAATAAAATAATTTAACCAAGTTTTTTAGTTATGCATACACATACACATGGACATGCGTGGCGTGCGCCAATAACTGTTATTAACTTCTCTATCTTGAGTACAACCTAGTGGTTTGAATTGTAATTTAACATGTGCATTAGTCTTTCGGACTTCTGGTTTAATCACTCATGGCATGTTTTTATGACGAGTGTTTCTGAATTATGGGTCTCCCCCATCTCAGTTACGTCATTTACACTGAGTGTGTTAAAAACGAATAGTTATTGCATGCAATTGATAAATTATTATTCAGCCACTCTGGTCGAAATTAGTTAGATGAAAACAACGGTTATGAAAATGTACACACACACACATATGTGACACGCGAATATCTAATGAAAGGTCAGTCTGAGGTATATAAATATTATGACTAGAGGAAATAAAACACTTGCTTCATTTGTTTCGTGAGATGCAACTGATGAAGGCCTACGGTAAGATGGGCCGAAATATCTTGCTAAAAGAAAATTACTGGAACAATGAAAGCTGCGTTAGTCAAAACGCAGATCAGGTAATTTCAATTAATCCAGGTGCAGAAACGGAAACTCCTTTGGTATAGTTTTATCATTCGCAGATTAGAGCCTGTAGGCATTTTAGAATGTTTTATTGATTTCGCCATGTGGTTTAGCATGTCACATATTTTCCAGCGTATATCATTCAACTGAATTCGAGTTTGTACGCGTATGTCTACCTGGTAACAAGTTCGTTGAAATAGGATCAGAAGGATGTGCCAAAGTCAGCATGAACAAAACGTGTACTGTTTTGTGCACTTGTCTTCGGAGCTTACTGGCGGCACTTTAATTAGAGCCATGACTAGGTTTTAAATATGAAATCTATTCAATGCACCGCCAATAAGTACTAAACGCATGTACACCTGAGTAAACGCATTTTTGTGCTCATTTTAGTGTGTCCAGCGGGTTATGTTTGAATTGACTTGTCACTAATAAAGGTGTACTATACACAAAAATGACCATATGCTCGTTTTCTGAAACCGCGAATATATAAAATTTAAATTATTAGGCAGCTTCGAAGACTCCTCCTAATTTAATTTATTTATCCCAGAATACAGCATATCAGTTGATATTCGATCTAGACTAGCTTGAATTTGCTAGGTATTTTGCCACAACGCTAACCAATTTGAGCATTAGACGTTTTTGTGACCGGCACTCTGTTCATTTAAACAATAATTAATTTCACGGGTAGTGGTAAAATCCTCAAAATCAAATCTGGCGGTAGTTTGATGTTGTTCAATGACTGGTTAAATACAATGGTGTTCATTTTTCACATATAAATCATTAAACAAGTACTGGTTGCACAGATGATGGAAAATATTCTTTACATCAAATTTTCGAGCTTAAAGTAAACACCAATCACATTGTCTTTAACCAGTCGTCAAACAACATAACAAAACTTCCGCCAGTTGTACGCACTGACGCCTTTCGACCTTCCATGGTCATCGTCAAACAACGACGGCAAACTGACTAGCGAGGATTAAACCGCATTGCATATATATAAAAAGAAAAATTAGATATGCGGCTCTCACCTCTAGCAGTCTTGCATAAATTATTCGTGACTGGAAATGTCAGCTGCACCATTCTATGCAGTCACGAAAATTAATTGTTGCAGCTTTCATACAGATATATATATATATATATATATATATATATATATATATATATATATATATATATATATATGTATCTTAGGCGAAAGCTGCAATAAGTTAATGTTCGTCAATGCATAGCAATGGTGCAAACAACATTTCCAGTCAAGTAGAATATATGCAAGACTACTAGAGGTGGGAGCCGCATGTCTAATTTGGATTTCCATATACATTCAATGCGGATTGATCCTCGATAGTCAGTTTGCCGTCGTACACTGATAATGATTATGGAAGGTCGAAACACGTTAGTGCGTGCGACCGGCGGTAGTTTTGATATGTTGTTCGACGACTGGTTAAATACAACGAGTTTGGTTTTAACTTCAATCTCGAAAACTTGATTTAAAGACTTACTAATCATTTCAAGTACTGTAATGCTATTTTTATCAATTCACGAGGTTTACTTAGTGTATTTACTTTGGCAAAAGCAAACTTAGCAAATAAACGAAATTGCAACAGGTCTGGGAACAGCATATTTTCCAATTTAGAATAAACGTTTTTTCAAACCAGCTTCCCGATCAACAGCCAGTTTAACAGATTTATTGCATCCATTTCCTTTCCTTTACACAATTACCGTTTAATGGTGCAGAGTATGCGATCCATTGTCACAGTTTCTCCATCTCCGCTAGACCAGTTAATGAAATACAATTGAGAGGCCGTTATCTTTTCATTTTGTTGCACAATTCTTACTAAACAAGCAATATCTTTTCATCTCGTATTTGTTTGTTTAATGAGTAAGAACCAATAAAATTAGATAAAAGAATTTTTTGAAACTGATATGCTTAGTAATAATCTTACGCATTATCAAGAAAATATATTAAAATAGACAAATTTACTGACAGAGAAACAGGGCAAAATTATCAAAACGTCTATAAATGGTTAATTTTACCGAGCTACATTGCAGCAGGTAAATTAATCACACAAGCTAATCATTTTACTTAATTAAATTAGCCCCGAGGAAATAAAATACTTAGATAAATTCTATGGTCTCTAAAATGAGGTTAAATTTTACGTGTAAATAAATAAATTAACAAATGCAAGTAAAATTTTTATGTACAATAATTTGTTTTGTGAGTTTGTGTGTATGCAATGTGCATTAGCACGAAGTTGGAAAATGGTCGCTAATATGGAGGAAAAGAAAAGAATGATAGAAACGAAGATAGGTAGAAATACCAGGATAGAGGGAGATAGATAGATGTAAGGAGAATGATTAAATAATGATAAGGATTGATGGAGAAAGAGAGAGTATGCAGCAAGTATGAGACTGGTAAAGGAGGAGGATTTGAAACTTCCAAAACGTTTCCTATTTTTTCTAAAATCCTTTACTTTAAATTACTTACCTGCAAAACGAAAATATTTGCTCTTCCTTTTTGAACCTAAGTAACAGAGAACGTTCAGTCGTGAGGCGAGGACTAACTAATTTTACTTAGAAGTTATTGATTGCGAAGAGTATTAGACCTGGTGTATCCAGTAATTAGTTAGCTCATATCGAACAAGTATGAAATGCCCAATTTGGAAAAAACTTGGCATCGTTGTTGTGTTTAATGTAAAAAGAAAAATTCAACGAACATTGGTTGCGCGGGTGGTGATAACAATTATTATGATCAAGGTTTATGATGAGTTCCCAATAAGTTTGAAACCGGTATACTGGATGAAGTACCTTATCTACATTATACAATTTTTAGTTTATACTGACATATGTAATTAATTAATGGGTCATATGCTTATATCAAGATCGCAAACCTGATTATAATAAATGAAAAAAAATGTTATATCCTCCTTGTTAAATATTAAATAGATATTTGGTGAATCTTATTTATAATATATTTATTAGTTATATATATTATCTTTTGTATTTTTTACAACACATTATGATGACTTCTTTAAATCAAGTTTGCAAGCTTGAAGTAAACACCAATCCCATTGTATTTAACCAGTCGTCGAACAACAGCAAAACTACCGTCAGTCGCACGAACTAACGACTGGTTAAATACAATGGGATTGGTGTTTGCTTCAAGCTCGCAAACTTGATTTAAAGAATATTTTTTACCACCACCCGCGCAATCAATTATTTTTTAATTATGTGTTTTTATAAGGTCATTGTGGTTAAATGACCACATTTTATAATATTATTCAAGGCGTGTTTATTCAATTCAATTCCATGATTGTAATAATTTATCTGCTGGTGAATCCACGCGCTGTATGTATTGCTTAAAATGTAAATCAAAACAACATTAAAATATAGAAATTTGTTTATTTCTGACCTCGTCAGGCAATCAGGAGAGATGAGCCATACTTTATATTGGGATACGAGTATTTTAATTATGGTATTTATGCTCACGCGAATGAACTGATTGATAAAGTAATCGATCGTACGCTTACGTTGAGAAAATATTCGAATGCTTAAGAGAAAATTTAATAAGGAAGAAAATATGCAATGGTTTGTGGAAATCACCTGGAGCTTACTACACACGTTGCTATACAGGCTTTTGCAACATATAGCCGTAAAAACAAAACTAATAACGACCATAATGTATTAGGTGTTGCGCACCTAGTAGAAGATAAGCTCTACTATGACCAGAAGGACACCAATGAAAGCATGAACGGAAATTATAACCTCGCGCAAATTCGTTTCGCGAGGTAAATGTAAAAACAAAAATTCAACGAACATTGGTTGTGCGGCCGGTGATAACAATTATTATAATCAATGTTGCGATCTTGATATAAGCACTTTACTCATTAATTACATACATATGTCAGTATAAACTAAGAATTGCATAGTGTAGAAAAGGCACATCATTCAGTAGACCGGTTTCAATGTTGATGATGATGATGATGATGATGGTGATGATGATGATGATGATGATGCTGTTGCTGCTGTTGATGATGATCGCGATGATGATGATGATAACAACAGTGTTGATGATTACGATGACGTTGATGATGATAATGCTAGTGGTAATGATGATGATGGTGATGGTGATTATTATGATGATGATGATGATGATGATGATTATGGTGATGATTATGATGATGGTGGTGATGATTATGATAATGGTGGTGGAGGTGATGATGATGATGATGATGACGATGATGACGATTGATTTTGATGATGATGATGATGATGATCACGTTGGGGATTATGATCACGTTGATGATGATGATGATGATGATGATGATGCTGATGATGATGCTGATGATGTTGATGGTGATGATGATGATGATAATGATTTTAGTGTTAATAAAGAAACTTGTTTCCAGTGAGGTAGGTAGCAGCCGATGAAATATTTGATGTTTACAATTAGTTTACATTTGGATTAGTGATAGACTTAGGTCCAAAAATTGATGTTAATAAGTAGAATCAACTGTTGCTTTGAGCAAAATGCAAAATTCGTGAACGAAGAAGACTGGGGTGCAACAAAGCAATGTGTTTTTATGAATTTTTGGTTTTTTTTTAAATTTTGCCGTTTATTACGTTTAAAACGAGTTTTACTGTAATTCTAACTAAGACTATTTAAAGCCTAATTTCTCTGTTAACCTAGTTGGATATAACGATCAATATAAACGATTCATCATCCAACAGGTAATCAATTAAAATAATAGAACAGTTCGCTAGTTTATCTGCGCAGTGGTTTTTTTCTAAGACAATCTTTTTAAAATATAGTGCAATATTCGCGATGTACATTATGATTAATAAAAAATTACTTTAATTTTACATTTTTGTGCATTTAGTTCTAAGTAAAGCTAATTTAAAATATCTGTTTAGCTTATTCTAATCGTTTAATGTTCCTCTTGAATATTTAACAATTGATATACATGCATCAAAGATGCACCCTTTTAACGATTAAACGGAAAGAGTTTAAAGATAATTCTAGGAGTAAATTACAATAACTTTTTTACGCAAATAACATATTGATCAATTGACATTTCCTCAGTGCCTTTTTAAAATTACTTATTGAATTCTCTACGCACTAATCGGTTTATCGGACAAAACGGTGACTCCAATATGTTATTTCTTCCATATTTCGAGGGAAGCGATTGTGTTCTCGCCTGGCAGTATAAAGACTGTTCTCGGTGTTAATGCCACGTCTTTGTGAACAAAAAATTTTAAAAATCTTGCCCATTTACCAAAACGGTTTTTCTCAGAATGAGCAACAATATTTTCTCGCATTTATTAAAGA
Source organism: Eudiplozoon nipponicum (assembly GCA_029291075.1). Classification (NCBI taxonomy): domain Eukaryota; kingdom Metazoa; phylum Platyhelminthes; class Monogenea; order Mazocraeidea; family Diplozoidae; genus Eudiplozoon; species Eudiplozoon nipponicum. The sequence continues at coordinate 120,846 of JAQBSW010001465.1, read as the reverse complement.
CTCATTTTTATTAGAAGGATTTTTGATCACAATAAAACAATATTTAATTGCTCGCACGTTGATTATATTTCTTATAAGAATAATTTATGTAGGTGGGGCTACTGCTTTGATAATAGAATATGGCAGTTAGAAACTGTTTGTTGCGGAGAATTAATATATATGCAATTGTGTATTAGGTGTTGCGCACCTAGTAACAAATTAGTTTAAATATGACCAGAAGGATAGACCAAATATAGCATGAACGAAAAGCATGATGTGCACATTCGTTTCGTGTTTACTAGTGACTCATCTGTAGGAGCCGGTAATATGTCATATGCATACTTGATATTTGAGTGAGAAATCTGAGAAAATAGGTAGGTAGAATCTCCTATACGAAGTCAGCATTAGCGGAAAGTATTTGAACATAAGTTTGTACTTTCCATTGATGTGGACTTTGGTTTATCCTTCTGCTCATATTTGAACAAATTTGTTACTAGATGCGCAACACATAATACATTATTGCATACATATTATTTCTATGCAACAAACAGTATCTAATTCTTATATATTTAATTAATTGATGTATTGCTTACTGTAAAATTTAAAACGGGTATCAATCAAGGCCAGAGTTAATAGACTTGCTGTTGTAGCAGTTGTTCAGAAGTAGTTGTAATTCTCAATTTTGGTAAAAGTTATCCCATCTTGAAATCAATTGTGTTAATATCATGGAAAAATTCGTCAACCATAATGTTGTTATCATGTATTAATAAAACAGCCATATTATTGCTACAAATTACAGGTTCGGTTTATATATATATATATATATATATATATATATATATATATATATATATATAATGTGTTGGCTTTGAAGTCACATTGCCGAAAACTTTATATGAAGTTAGCCCTACTACTGCAGGTTTACACATCCGTATTTGATACTGTACCGTCCAACTATCCCACATTCAACACCCAACTATATAGTGAGTATAGGACGTAACACCGGCTCCTAATGATGAGTCGCCTGAGAGTACCATACGAATATGTACATGAGATTTAAAAAAAATGTTTTTGACTGCATCGAAACCGTGCAGCCGAAATTTCCAGTCACGTACAATGTATGCGAGACTACATTTAATGCGAGCCGCATATCTGATTATTGATAGCTTGCGGATTGATCCTTGTTTGTCAGCTTGCTGACATGCTCTGATAACAACCATGGAAAGTCGAAACGCGTCAGTACGTGTGACTGAAGGGGTTTTTCTTTTTCATTTGATGGCTTTTAGAAAATAGGATTAATAACTATCTCAAGTCCGCAAGCTTGATTTAAAGAAGAGATGTAACCCCCAATTAAACCAATGATTTTTTATCGTATAGTTTATATATTTGTGACAAATGTTTTTAAAACTTTGTTTAATCCACTAATTAGAAATTCCTTTGTCGAATTGTCCAATCAGGTAAAACGTATTTCAGTCTACTAGGAGCGAGACCTACATATCTATTTTCCCATACTTTATTCATGCATGACAGGTTGATTCTCGTTAGTCAGTTTGTTTTCGCGCTCTGATCACGACTATAAAAGTTTGAAATGCGTGAGTTCATGCAGATAAGGATAATTTTGCTACTTTTGTGCGGCTAGTTAAATAAATTGGGACTGGTGTTTGTTTCAAACGTGCACACCTGATTGGAACTAAACCAACGATGTTGCTTGATTCTGCATTCTTTGAGTTTTGACATTGTAAACAGCGTGTGCGATGCAGAGTTTTGCTACTTCTTGATCCTGAAATCAGCTTGGCTATTAGATAAGTTGATTTACGTGTACCAGTCTGGATTTTGTGACATCGATTTGCTGGATGCAAATGCGAAAGGGTTTCACGCAATACGCGTTGGTTATTTGGCTTAGAAACAGAATGGTTCATAGAGTAATTAACTATACTTCAGCTTGTATTGTACTTTCATCCAGAAAAAATATTCTGTTAAGCTAGTTTACGCGTAAACGTGAAGCGATGTCTGTTATCTTTGTAAAATTAAAGAATGCTAGACTTTTTTGAAAAGGAAATTTTTATCAGAAACAGACTTCAACAGGCAATAAATGTATTCTCAAAATTTTATTTTTTAAAGAAACTAATTATGAAGTATTCGTTGTGCACATGTCCTAAGCGACAAACTCGTAGATGCACAACTTTTTTTTCATGAGCAATAAGCTTTCTACGACGTTTTGTTTGTGTTTACTTCCTCTTTAATTCGGCGTGCACACAATTTGATAACAAAGTTGATAGTTTTATCAGTCTGTTAACGTTTAATAAATGTGCATTCGCCTTATCGTAAATGGATTTGCATGTGAAAAGAAACGGCTGGCGTCATTTTTACACTCATGGGTGCTATTTCGTTATGTCACTTGGGCATATCAGCATCTGTTTAAAACGCCATCCATTATGTTTTATAGCCTACATAATTAATTCAGAAAGTGCATAGCGAAAGTCATTTGAACAAGAGCATAAAATTGGTGATTACAACTTCGATATTTTTCAGGAAATTTTAAATATTGCATTCCACTAGCTGGAGGTGAATTCGCAGTCACAAAACGTTAACGCTACACGAATGATATTTTCTCAATTTTTCTGAACCAATTTGGATGAATGCGTAGACCAACCATAATTTATATGAAGCATACTTTTTTATGTTTTCTTTATGTATATGTATATTTATTATATGTCTATTTTCTGTATTTCCTATTAGCTAATATCCAATATATTGCAAACAAAAAAGTCACGATATTAATCGTATTTTTTCGTGAACCGATAAGCCTGTCTCGCTAACGTTTACAAAACCCAAGTACCAAATGCTCGTCAGCTATACTACTTAAGAGTTCGAATTTTAACAAGTTTTCGAGAAGTTATGATTATTATCTTTGTTTTAAAATATCCATTAGTAAAATAACTGTTCCAAAACAATCCGGATTTTTCCTGGCGAGTGTTTGTATATGCATATAATTATACAAACCTTGGTTGCGCGGGCGCTGATAAAATTTACTTTGTTTAACAAGATTGCAAACTTGATATCAGTACCTGACTAGTTTAGTACTAAACTTTGTCAGTATTAACTAAGAATTTTATAGTGTAGCAAAGGAAATTCCTCCAGTAGACCGGTTTCTTCCTTATTGCGAACATATCAAGTACTGGCCAGAATTTGCCGCGGACAATGCTCAAACCTGAGCACGTCTGCTTCGGAATTTGGCGCTCTTATCACTGCGATACCCTGCTGCACCCAACACACAATTTTCAGTTATATACTAATTAATTTAACTCGGTTGGTTTTTTTCATTTTAGGTGGATCTCATATGCCGTCCATTTAGACTCAAAATCCCAACTAATCATCCCCTGCCCGTGGAAAATTCTGGCCAGTATGTGATGACTTCCCAATTAGGACGAAACTGGTCAACTTGATGAATTTACTTTTTCTACACCATACAATTCTTAGTTTACACTGACAAAATGCTTCTTTTTTCGACGACTGGCTAAATACAATTGGATTGGTGTTTACTTGAAGCTCGCAAACTTGATTTAAATAATTGTTACCACCACCCGTGAAATCAATTATTGTTTAAATGTTTTGGTATGTTGTTAGACTAGTCAAATACAATGGGAGTTTTGCTCGCAATCCTGGTTTGAAGTAATGGTATATTTCTTCGCTATATTTGTTGTTAGTTAAGGCTTGAATGGCTATCGTTTGATATTCGTATTAAAACTTTAATTCAGATAAAATCCGTAGCCATTACACTTGAAAATAACGTTCTATTACATTGTACCATAAAAAAGTGTTCCACTTGTCTTCTCAAAATAGAAACTCGTATTCTCTATGGATTTTTCCAAAAAAAATTATATATGTATATATATTTCTATACAATGTGAACTTCTATAATATTCATAGTACTCTATCCAAGTGCAAAAAAATTATTTTTCTTTTTGCACATGGAAATTGTACTATATATATATATATATATATATATATATATATATATATATATATATATATATATATATATATATATATATATATATATATATATATATATACCTTGTTTGATTATGTAATTGCACGATCATATTAAAGTTAACAAATGCATAAATTTGGGTTCATGTACGTCCATTATAATCAGACAATCATTAAAAAATGATTATGTAAATATATCTATATATTTATATTTATGAGAAAATCCATATATTTTTACATATTGAAATAAATATATAAGCAACAGCATGTGTTAAATTGTACAAATTTGTGTGCTGCCGTAATTCTCGAAGTTTTTTCCAAGCGTATAAGATCAGAAATGCATTTAGTAAAGTCAACCACAGACATTTCGTTTCCACGAAAAGTATTGCGATAAATTGGCGTTGTACTCAATTCCATGTTTAACTAACAAATAACAAATGTTAAAGTTTTTAAAAGATGAATCTCGTTGCTGTCCTTCTTGTTGTGGATTTGACCGCATTTTTCTTGTGTGGGACAATTGATAGCACTCTTAGGTCGGTAAAATCTTGAATTTTCATCATTTTCAGGTGATGTAATTTTTGGCCTCAATTGATGGGTTCTCACTTGTCCCTTCTTTTTAAGCCTTCCATCAGCTGATTGTCTGAAAATGACGTTGGAACAAGATTTTCCATTGTTCTTTCACCTAATTTTCGAACCCGAATTTCCAGGTTCATCTTCAGGGTCGACACAATACGCACAGGAGTAAAACACAACTTGTGGCAAATGTGGTATCCTCATTCAAGACAGATATATTTATATTTATTTTAATTCCAAATGTATTTTTTAATTGTCTTCCTAATATCCGGTCTTCATACCTAGTCTCTAATACTCAAATGTATATAAAAAAACTTATCCTTGTCCCCCTCCGCGCACACAACCACCTATAAACATGTGTATTTTACTAAAGTGACATTTTATTGAATAACTATAAGCACACCTAATGGATTGACATACACGCCAATCCATGATGTCTATTTTTTAATTTCTGTTCCGGACGCATAGAAAGATCAACAAAATTTTGATTTCAATCCTGCAGTAATCCTCACATGCCCCCAGTTTACCTAATCCCATCCAGCTTGCAATCGGTTATAGACCGAGAGAGAGGTTAATAAAACTGTTGAAAGAATGTATAGTATTATTATCGTTTTGACAAGACCGAATACGAAGTCTACACTAACGAAATCGGCTCTCAACCAAATACACATTAATACTCATATCCTATATAAATTAGTTTCTCCATTAAAAAATCTGTGTCGAAATCATGTATATACCTACAAAATAAATTAGTATTATTTTATATTTATTTAAATTTTATTTATTTACTTACTTATAATTATATATATACTCACTTCTTATAAAAACATCCATTTATATATAATTCCACACGCTTTATATTATGTATATATAGATAAGCATGTAAGCGTCCATGTGGGTTCTTCCCACATCTTTAATATATATCTATATATCCATCATAGATATATATATATATATACGTGTATACACCATATATATAATATGAATATCATACAAGCAACACTGTGAGTCCCTCAACGAATAAATTATATCAGTCAAAACGCTTTTGATAAAAGTTATATATCTATTTTTATGTTTATCTATATACATATATATCTAGCCCTATATATATGTGTGTATTTATATATGTATCCATAAGCAATGGAATGGGTTCTTTGACCTTCAATGACTTACAATTCACCATGGGTGTATAGTATATATACTATTTTTACTCACAATTTATATGCATATAAAATTTTCAAAATATTTATTTACTTATTTATATATACATATAATGCATATCTAAATCTACATAAGCAACCATGTGAGCTCTTCTCACTTTATATATAAAATCTAAATAATCTCCTACATATATCTTGTGAATATCTAAATAAGCATTTAAGCAACCATGTGAGTTCACCGCACATCTTAAATGAATATTTAGAATCATTCATATATATATATATGTCTCTGCGTAATATGTATATAAATATAGATACACATATATATATATATATTGATAGTTTCTAATTTCACCATTTTTTAATGGGATTGGATGAACGAATATACTAACGAATCCAGAACAATGGCTGTAGATACTGGTAGAAATAAGATTTATTAATAAATGTTATTCCATGGAGTACATTGTTTTGTTCTTATATATATATATATATATATATATATATATATATATATATATATATATATATATAATGTCCATTCCTTTTTAATTTAACACAGTATTCTTATAATTATTGTTATTTGTGTTTTCCTAATTATAAGAATATATATATATATATATATATGTCTCTGCGTAATATGTAAATAAATATAGATATATATATATATATATATAAAATAAATTAGCAATCTTTTGTATTTAAATTTTATTTTAACTTATTTATAATTATATACACCCACATCTTATAAAAACATCCATTTATATATTCGTCCACACGTTGTATCTACGCATATATAGATAAGCATATAAGCAACCATGTGGGTTCTTCCCACATCTTTTATAAATATCTATATATCCATCATATATATACACGTGTATACACCATATACAATATGAATATCATATAAGCAACACTGTGAGTCCCTCAACGGATAAATTATATCAGTCAAGAAGTTTTTGTTAATATTTATATGTCAAAATTTATATATAGCCATATATTTATGCATATATAAATATAAATATATATATGTATATATCTATTAAAGCAATTAAATGGGTTCGTTGAACCTACAATTCGCCCTAAGTGTATAGTATATTTACTTTGAATATATATATATATATATATATATATATATATATATATCTTATAATTAGGAAAACACAAATAAGAAAGTGGATAAAGGCCATTTATTTCGTGAATACTAATCATCTGTTATACAATCATACATATTTATACATTTTGGGTTTTCAATTGATTATGCTAGTGGTAATAAATCTGACTCGTTTTTACTGCTGTTTCTTGTTTTGGCTAGTTGGTGAGTGTGTATGCGTGTTTGAGTTCACCCCACATCTTATATGAATATTTAGAATCATTCATATATATAATATATATATAATTGGAGATACACATATCTGTAAAATATATTAAGATAAACATATAAGCAACAACGTGAGTTTCTCTCACATCTTATATAAATCGAAATGTTCATCATATATATATAACTGTAACCAAATTACCTCTTTCTAACTTCATCTAATTTTTCTCTTATTTTATCACAGATGCATAGTCGCGGTCTCTTATTGGGATTTATTGTTATATCTGATTCCTCCAATCTACGTTTCTTTCCATTCGAGAAGGCTTCATTAAATATTGGGCCTAATGATTTTTCTACACATGTCATATTCATGACGTTCATTCCTGATTTTATTTCAATTGATTCTCTAATCAACCTGGTTAATCTATTTCGGTTACATAGTGCAATCCGTTTACAGCCGTCCCAGTTTATCTGATGACCTGTCTCCATTGAGTGCCTGGCTAGATCTCATCTATGACTATGTCTGTACTTGCATGCAGTCTTATGTTCACCTCTACGTACCTTTATTGGACGCATGGTTTCACTTATATACCTAAGATAGCAACCTTTACAAGGCATCTCATAAACTCCTGATGTGTTGAGCGGTTCTATTTTTTCTTTCTGATTCGTTAACTTATCGCCTATTGTAACTGATTGTCTTAACAATGTTCTTATGTTGTATTTCGTTGCTAATATCCTAATTTTTCTACATAATTTGGAATCTGGTAGAACCAGAGTTCTGTGCTTATCTTCATTCTGATTATCTAAATCTTTTGCCCGTTTCTCCTGGGTTATTCTTCTATTAAATCGCAATAATGTCTCCTTTATGATTTTCTCAGTTAATTTTTCCGGATAACCATTTATCCTGAATATTTCTTTCAATTTCATTAGTTCTTTGTCCCTATATTTTAAATCCACTATTTTAAGACTTCTTATTATCATAGATTTTAGAATGCCTATTTTCATCCCAAACGGGTGATTAGAGCAATAATTCAGGAGGATACCAGAATAAGTATCCTTCCTGTAAATATCTTTCTCTAATGTCTGACCAATTCGTTTTAATTTTACATCTAGAAAGGATAATTCTTCTTTGCTTTCTTTTTCCAATGTGAATTTAAGCTCTCCCAGTTGATTAGCTAAATACAGAAAATTCTCCAACTCATTGTCTCCGTGATTCCAAATTAGGAAGACGTCATCTAGGAATCTTAAATATAAGCTTGGTTTGAGGGGAGATATGAGTAGGAGATTTCTTTCTAAATAATGCATATAAATATTAGCGACTGGGACCGATAATGGTTTTCCCATAGGAACACCTTTAATTTGAAGGTAGAATTCATTTCTAAATATAAAGTATGTAGAGAACATACAAATTTTAAACATTTCCATAATACTCCGTTAGACAACGTTGGACACACTCTAATGCAACCTGTACCGGAATGTTCGTATACATAGATACCACATCCAGGCTTGCCAGTTTATCATTCTCTAATAATTTATATTTACTAATAATATCAGTAAAGTGATAAGTATTCTTTAATGTATAATCTAGAAAATAGGTGTATTTTCTTATTCTATGGCACAGAAATTTGGACATTTTATAAGTTGGAGAATTCTGGACATTGACAATTAACCTAAGTGGATTATCTTGTTTATGAATTTTTACTAGACCATACACTCTGGGAGAGAGTGAATCTCTTTGTATTTATGATTTACCAATCACTGAATTTAATTCCCCAGATCCAATCATTTGATTAATTAAACTTTTAACCTCACCTTGTAACTTGTCCGTTGGGTCCTTAATTATTTTATGGTAAACTTCTTTATTATTTAATTGTACGTACATCTTATCATCATAATCCCTCTGGTTTATTAGCACTGTTGCTCCACCTTTATCTGCTTTAAGGCATATTACCTTATTAGATAACAAATTCGATCTCAATCTTTTCAAATCATAATTCTGTTTACATTTATCCTCTCTATGTTCTAACACCAATTTGGCAACATCCAATTCAAAGTTAGTTTTATCTTTTCTTGGGAGGAATTGCGCGATTTTAACTGCCCCGGTAATAATTTCACTCTTAGGTATGTATTCTTTAGGAACCGCCGTGTTCAGTCCCAGGTTAAGTATTCTCTTTTCATTATCCATGAGATCCATAGATGCTAAGTTCGTTACTTCAATATATATTAGTTCTCCGCAACAAACAGTATTTAACTGTTATATATTGAATTGAATGATGTCATGCTTACCGCGAAATGTGATAACTGATATCGATCAAGGCCAGAGTGTATGGATTTATTGGAGTAAAATGTGTTCAGAAATTGTTGTAATTCTCAATTTCGGTGAACTATAGCATAAATTGGTATCCATCAGGTTGGTATCATGTACCGACTCGGTAACCATAGTGTTAGTACCATGTACCTTTTCGGTACAATAATGTTGGTATCGGTTACTAACACAATAGCCAGTGTTAGTATCCTTTACAGACTCGGTATATATATTATATAGTGTGAGTTAGCGTTGAAGTCGCATTGTCGTAGACTATACGATGTTAGCTTCACTATTGCAGGTTTACACATTCGTCTAGGAGATTGTACCGTCCTATTATTCCACATTCTTCTACCAAATATATAGTGGTTAAAGGGCGTAATACCGGCTCCTACTGATGAGTCGCCAGTAAGCACGAAACGAATGTGCATGAGATTATACTTTCCGTTCATGCTGCCTTTGGTTTATCCCTCTGGTCACAACTGAACTAATTTGTTAATAGGTTCGCAACACCTAATACATACTTGCATATATATTAGTTCTCCGCAACAAACAGTATTTAAGTTTTTTACCCGTTTCGACACAACGAAATCGTTTGGAATATTTCTTGCAGGCCTATAGATTCCCAGGTTTAATAGTTTCTTATCATGTCTCTTTCTAACCTTTTGAATTTCTTTATTCCTAGCCTTATCAGTGAATTCCTCTATACATTTAAGGTCCATTGAATGTAATATCAAGAGCAACATTGATCTTATTTTAGTTTTTTCTCTAATTAGTTTATATTTTCTTTTTTCTTGACTTTTTACCGATAATTTCATTAAATGCACAGAAAGTTCCTGTCTCAGAACATTTCCTACCCTATCTAGCTGAAATAATAGTCTGAATATAAAGCATTAGGTTCAATATTAAATTTTACACATAATTTCAAGAATAAGGTATTTTCCACTGGCCTTACAATTTGTATTTTCCTCCTTTTGTATTGGTTAAAGAGTTCAACCACTGTCCGGTTATGGATAGGCTATGAATAGAAATGGAGATTTGAGTGCAAAAGTAATCAAAAGAAAACAATTCTACAGTTAATTTATTAAATTTAAAGTATTTAGGCTATTAAAAGTGTGAAAACACAATTCGCTTGTTTAGTTAAAGGATGTCTAAATGAATCTGACTAATTTAGGTCATCGGATATTATTTAAATTGATTCTCTACTTAATCTGATCATTCAGTTTCGTTTGCATAATGAAGTGTGTTCATTTCCGCAAGTTATCAGAACGCCAGTTGCCAATGAATGCCTCACTAAATCGAGTCTTAGAATATGCCCATATACACATGCTTACATATGTACTCCATTTATCACTTTTTCCGACAGCAAAATCTGCTCTCTATGCATGAAATTGCAATCGTTTCAAATTATTTCAAATACCACTGCTATGTTAAGTAGTTCTCGTTTCTTGACTTACTGCATAATCTACAAACTATATTTTATATCCTTTAAGTCAAGTTTGCGTGCTTGAAGTAAACACAAATCCCATTGTATTTAAAAAGTCGTCGAGAAACTTAACAAAACTACCGCCAGTCGCAACGCACTGACGCGTTTCGAACTTCCATTATGATCATCAGAGTACGACGGCAAACTGACTAGCGAGGACCAAAACGCATTGCATGGATAAGGAAAGCAAAAAGATACGAGCGTGTCAACTCTGAAAACTAAAATATGTGTGCTCAATGAGCCTGTCTACTAAATGAATTGCATTTGTTATTTTATAAACATGCCTAGATTTTGTTGACAGAAAACATATAACAATATCCTGCCATGATACTTTAAGTCCATATATATATATATATATATATATATATATATATATATATATATTTGCTTATAATGACAGATGTTATTAGTAAATTAAATATAACTTTTTACCATAAACCGACCTGGTCTGCATAGTATTTGAATTTTATCAATTACGTGAATTTTCAATTATAAAAAGTGGAAATCAAACGAAACATACGCATTTGGACCCAAAAAAGAAAGCAATTTAGCTAACATTCACATTGAAGCGGGATGCTGTTTTATGTACAGCACAGAAGAAAATTTAAATGAATTTAACAAATAAATTAAACGCAACTGAACTAAATGCTATTTAAGATATCTTAACATCAAGTTTTAAAACTTGAGGTTAACATCAATCCCATTTTATTTTTATTCTCTCTACCTTATTCTGGTGCGGAACAAATGATAGCACTCGTAGGTGGGTAAAATCTTGAATTCTATACATTTCCATATGCACCGAAATTTGGCCTTAATTGATGGGTTCTCTTTTGTCCCTTCATTTCGAAGCCTTCCATTAGCTACTTGTCGGACAATGACGTCGGAACAAGATGTTCTATTCTATTTTCCAAATTTTTAGGACCTCATTTCCAGTCCCATCTTCAGGGTTTATAACATACGCAAAAGAAAAAAGCAACTTGTGGTAAATGTGGTATCCTCATTCAAGACAGATCCATTTATATTTATTTTAATTACCAAATTATTTTAATTATCTGCTCTAATTTCCGGTCTTCATACTTATTCTTCTATACTCATATGTACACGCAAAATTATCCACGTCACCCTCCACGTGCACAATAACCTATACACCCATATGTGTACTCTAATCTAAAGTGCCATTTATTGAATAACTATAAACAAACCATATGGATTGACATACTAGCCAATCTGTGATGTCTCGATTTTGAAAATTAATTTTCCGGACGCGTAAAATGATCAATAAAAGTAATCTTGAAAAATCGAGACATCAATCCGTATGGTTTGTTTATAGTTTTTCAATAAATATCACTTTAGATTAGAGTACAAATATAGGTGTTTAGGTTATTGTGTACGTGGGGGGGGGGTGACGTGGATAATTTTGCGTATACATGTGAGTATAGAAGAATAGGTATGTAGACCGGAAATTAGAGCAGATAATTAAAATAATTTGGTAATTAAAATAAATATAAATAGATCTGTCTTGAATGAGGATACCACATTTACCACAAGTTGTTTGTGCCTTTGCGTATGGTCGCAACCCTGAAGATGGGACTCGAAATAAAATTCCGAAAAATCGGAGAAAAGTTGGAAAATCTGGTCTCAACCTTATTTTCAGACAAACAGCTGATTGAGGATTTAAAAATGGAGGGACAATTGGAAAACCATCAATTAAGGCCAAAACTAGGTGCATCTGGAAATGTAAAGGATTCAAGATTTTACCGACCTACGAGTGCTACTATCAATTGTCACGCACCAGCAAGTGGCGACGAGATTAAAATTCTAGAAGGACAGCACTGCGCATTTTTATGTTAGCATAAGGTGAAATACCGAAGCTGTCGCATTGCTACCGTGCTTCGAAGATGACCTTGAAAATTTCCAAAACAAGTCATTACAAGGGACTGGCGGTAGTACATAGATGGCAATAATTAGTTAACGCACAACGCCATTCTTGATTTAAAATAAAAAATTCTCCACCCACACAAGCCATGCTTTTTTAATCGTTTTAATTGCCATAATTATGCAATTTTAGTTCCTATGTATCTCAGGATGCAAACATTTACAATAGCACGATGCTTGTATATTTACTTCCCTTGGTATTAATAATAAAATAAAGGACTCATTGCTGCGGCCCGAACAGATATCTTTTGATATAAAGATTTGCCAGATATAATTTTTCTAACTTTAAATGCCAAAACACTGCTAATAACTATTATCTCAAAATCGATACAGTGTTTCATTTATTCCAATAGGCCATTAATTACTAGTCACTGAATATCTACTTTCAATTAAATGTAGCGCATATGGAATTGATTTACCTACATTATTTAAAATTTACTGATTTTAAATTCTATATTATTATAATAATAGTCGAGAAACGGTAAAGGTAGTTTTGCTATGTTGTTCGGCGACTGGTTAAATAAAATGGGATTGATGTTTACTTCAAGCACGCAAACTTGTTTTGAAGGATTTTTCCACCACATACTCAATCAGTGATTGTTTTAAATGTAGTTATGCTTGTGCCTGTTGAAGCAACTTGATTATGTGTCAGATGTGATGATTAAAGTAGTAATAATTTAAGAAATTGTCTTGGAATAAAGGTTGTGAAAATCACCTTATTTTCACTATCGCACAACACATAAAAACTGTTGAAAGGCAAGTAGGATTTCATGTGAAATTTTGGTGACGATATACAGCCGGGTTTTGCAGATTATTAAGCTAAATTAAAACTGCAGATAACAGGCCATGTTAGTTAACTTTCAACATTCTCATATTTCATGGAAATGTTAAAGTCGCCTGTGTATTTCCAATATCCTTTGCAGTTTCGGCATTAACCGAAAACATGTTCAATAAATATTCCCACTTTAAAGCATGAATTAAATATTTGCTATAAGAACTGTACACTTAACTTACTTCAATAACTTCCAAATAAGGATATGTTGAATTTTGCATCAAATAGTAAATTACTGCAATTGACGGTTAGTCGGATCGGACAATTAACCGTTATACAAACGTTTTACATATTTTCGTCAAATTAAGTGAATCTTAACTGCGCAAGACGACAAAATTCCTACATTTTTCTTATGTCCTGCGAACTGTTATAAATGGTCCGCCTTTTTTTTACCGTCTAAATGTAAGATTTTTAAGGTAATACTTACAGATTATAGATACAGTCGCTTTTCGTCCTTAATGTGTAAAATATTAAATACCAAGCTCTCCAGAATCTAGAAATATATGTATAATTTCATATATATATATATATATATATATATATATATATATATATATATATATATATAAAGATAACTTAAAGTAAACAAAGAAACAGATAGCCACCAAGTTTTGACAATTGAAATTGATAAACAAAAGGATTCTGCCTACTTGGGCAAACAAAATGTACTGGCACATAAAATGAATATCATTTGTTTATTTTACCACTTTTTAGTTTATATCGACTATCTATACGTATATATAAATATATATACATATAAACATTTTTGAAATGTATATGCACATATATATACATATGTATATTCATTATATATATATATATATATATATATATATATATATATATGTATATACGTATATAAACTAACTCCATACACACAAGTGAGATAATTAATACCACAAAACTTACATTATTTCGTTTGGAAAACTGTGTACCAAAATTTTAATTTAATTGTTTGGGATAAAACATTATCGGACCAATTTGCTAAGATCAAACTAAAATTATTCACAAATAAATTTAGTTTTATCTATTCAATGAGGCTAGTTTATTTCTCCTAAAATTAAATTTTTATGTATGCATATATATATATATATATATATATATATATATATATATATATATATATATATATATATATATATGATAAAAAAAAATGTATATGAGCGGTTTATTTCGAGAATACTCAACTGTAAATTACAACTTTTCATTCATATACTTTCTGGGTTTTCATTTGATTAAGCGGATGAGAACCATTTCTAATTTATATTTTCACAAATAATATAGGTTAAAGTAAAATCATACTAGTTCTCATCCACATACATATCAGAAAACTCAGAATATGTATAATTGAAATGTTGTAGTTTACATTTGGTTACTCACTAAATTAATGGCACATTGGTCAAAATAAACAAACAATTTTTTATTAATTAAATCTCTTTTTCAAATAAAAATATATATTGTAATATTCAAAGACAATGGACTTTATGTATATATATATATATATATATATATATATATATATAATATATATATTTATAATGTCCATGCCTTTTAATATTACACAATTTATTTTTAATTAGGAAGAAAGAACACATTAATAAAAATGTGGATAGAGGCAATTTATTTCGTGAATACTAATCATCACTATACAATCATAAATATATATATACATTCTGGGTTTTCAATTGATTATGCTAGTGGTAACAAATCTGACTCGCTTTTACTTCTGTTTCTTGTTTTGGCTGATTGGTAAGTGTGTATGCGTTTGTGTTTGTGTTTGTGTGTGGTCAAACCCAGAATGTACATATATGTATGATTGTATAATGTGGATTAGTATTCACGAAATAAATGGCCTTTATCCACTTTGTTATTTATGTATTCTTTCTTCCTAATTAGAAATATATATATATATATATATACTAAAACCAAAATTGGTTGCGCGGGTTGTGATAAAGATTATTTAATTCAAGTTTGCGATCTTGATTTAGACACCAGGCCCATTTTATACATATATGTTTTAATATAACCTAAAAATTATATAGTGTAGAAAAGGAAATTAATGCAGAAAACCGGGTTTGGACTCTACTGGAAACTCTTCACGTACGGTTCAGAATTTTCTGCTGGCATGGCTCGAACATGAGCGGATTGGCTTCGTAGTCTTTTGCCTTAACGACTTGGGCAAACTTCCATCAGACTTGTAATGTTGTGTGATTGCGGTTTATTTAATCTCGCTGTCTTGATTTAAAGAAATTTTATCACTACCCGCGCAATGATGATTGTTTACATAAACTACTTAGTTTATTCGTAAATAAAAACTCGTATGGTTTGCGAAGTGTTTTTTCTAACTAAGGCTTTCTTCACGTGCGTTCGATTTTGCATGTTCTCGCTCGGGTACAACTTTATTTGTAGATATCTTATATAAATTGCTTATAAGAAGTTTTACATTGCACACCTTCTCGTCAGGCTGCTGTGTTAAGCGCAATATAGTTGGGATTATTTCAAACATAATTCTTCGTGGGCAAAATAGTACAGTCAAATGTTACGTAAGAGTAGAGAGGCTTTAGGCAAGTTGAAACTAATTACCTAACCTCAAGCGTTTGACTTATTCTGTCGTTTGATTACTTTAAACTTGACAAAAAAAACTAATAATTATTCATAGCATTACTGGATCTTGTAATTAGCTTAACGTCTTATCGAAAAGTGGTTCTTCCTGTTTCATACGGAATATTAGTTTAAAACATGTCCATATTCCAACAACCGGCGTATGCTAATAGGCGTAGTCTACGATGATGTACACTGTCGCTTTTGCTAATAACCACTAGAAAAAAAGCAGGTGTAAGCAAGATGTGCACATATTAAGTCTATATTGCGCAAGGATAAAAATCCATTGTTATCATAATTTTATTATTTCACGATTCATTGACTGATGTATCTTCCAGCTGTTGGCATGTGTTCGCCGCACCCGGCAGGTTTATTCTCTTCCTAGCAAAACCAATTAACCATAATGTAGGTGTTTCTGCGTCCTAATTTCAAATTAAATCCTCTCGTAGAACGTGGCTCTTGTAATATATGTGAACTCTGGATATGTGTACTTTAGTATGGTTATCGCTATTAGTTTGTTTCCATCCCTTTTCAAGTCATAGATTTCCATGAAGTTAACTGACCAAACGGCAGCTGGTTTGATCCCAGCCAGACGGCAGTCATATAATTATTGTCAAATAATTCGAAAGAAGTACTTCAGTGTAGAAGGTGGAATGACTTTAATGTATTTGATTATAAACAGGTCATAAAAACCACATGCATAAAAGAAATTTTTATTAATTTTTGCCAGAATACATAATACCTCTCTCATTTGCAAAGATAAAATGCAATTTTATTAAATTAAATTCCGATTCATTTTTATTTTCTCCTTAAGGTTTTTTCCAATGAACTCACTAAAAGAGACATACACAAACACATATATATATATATATAATATATATATATATATATATATATATTTATAGATTGAAAGGCAAAACAAACAGAAGAGATAAACGTGGTAAGAATTCAGGATCAATGTCCGAACATTTAATCGATAATTGTTTGCGCGAATGGTGGTAACAATTCTTTAAATCAAGTTTGCACAAATTCTATTATATTTAACCAGGCGTCGAACAACATAGCCAAACCACCGCCAGCCGCACCGCACTGAGGCGTTTCGACTGGCGGTAGTTTTGCTATGTTGTTCGACCACTGGTTAAATACAATGGGTTTGGTATTTATTTCAAGCTCGCAAACTTGATTTGAAGAAATGTTAGAACATTTTTTTTTCTGCTTGCATAAATCAGATTGCTGTTTGTTTCCCCACAGAGCTTCATAGGAGGCTAGCTCATTTCTGTTATTGATTTTGGTAATTATTTTAAACGTTATGTGCATACTTTATCACGCGAATGAAAGAACATCTAAACTTAAACTCCTGCTAGAAATTGAATGGTGAATGCGCGCCTATCATTCAGCTACAGATCATTAGGTCCTCACACGTATGATCTCCACACGTAGCCTAGAAGCGAAGATAAAATAAAAGAAACAGGGTAACTGCATCTGAAGCTCTGAGGATAAGTAAACTGCAGTCATACTTATGCAAGCAGAATAAGCATGTTCGGGAATTAATTTTTAACTGGAGGTGATGCATACGATTGATTGGTTGTTCCTATACTTCAAAAGCTCTCCGTATTTAATTTTTTTTTGTTTTTTACCTCTCAAAGCATATTCATGTTCATAGTTATAGATATATGACGAGAAAATGTAGAGGAAACGATTCTTCTATCTGATAAAGTTTCTTTTTATCTTAGAAAATAGAAAGGGTATTATTAATTTTATCAAAGCTGACATTTGCAAAAGAACCGGACAAATTAATTTAACGTGTACGAAGAAATGTATAAATATGCTAATATAAATGGCTTGTTTACCATATATTTTCAATTGTGTATTCGATGCAAAAATAATTCAGATTAATATTTAAACGAATAAAGGTTATCTTAAATCCAGAAAAGTGTATACATTGATTTTCGGCCATATTTAACATTTTGCAAATTTATTTATTTGCTAATATCAATCGGATAATGCAGAAAGTCGCTCTTTAATTACTGAATCATTAGCTGTTTGTAAATGGAAATACAATTAATAGAAAAATAATTAATATCACATTTGATTGACTGTTGTACAAGAAATTGCTTGGTATAAAAAGATAGTTGACATTATTAGCATACTTTGGAAATCACAAAAATGATTAAACGTATTGCTTTACTTGGCACGGATTGTGGTTCTATGCACATCTACGAAAAGGACCATTGTCAGCTGACACATTTCTACCTATAAAAAAATGTGTATTTGATATGTTTAAATGTTCCGTTTTAAAGAATCAGCATACACCTAGGTATGCGTAGGGCATTTGATTCCTCGAAATATGATCGTAAAATTAGGACAGGAACATTTTACAAGAAACAGCATAAACTAGATTCACTCACCTAATATCTCATACGTACTCTCCTTAATAGACTCAATTCTTGCTTGTCGTGGTTTCTCAATTGTGAAATTTGACCGCGGTGACAACCGTTAACGATCATTGCAGTATATATATATATATATATATATATATATATATATATATATATTAATTATTAATTATTAATTATTAATTAAGAAACTACTCCGATAAGAATGGCTTTAAATCGTTTACATAATAAACAAAAGGTTACTTTTAAATGATTTTATGAAAAAAATTTTTTACTTAATTAATTTGTACTGAGAGGACAACATTAAAATGTGATGTCTAAAAATGTAAACCTTTATTTAGGCAGCATTTTAAATGTGCACCAGTTCAAAACCCTTCGTGGGTAATTCTGGCGAGTATTTTAACAGTGCCTAATATAGACGAAACTGCTCTTCTTCATTGATTGAATTTTTTACATTAATAGATGTTTGGTTTATACCACAAAAATGAATAATAAAAAATTCTATTCTTTTGTAATTCGAGCCTTTATAAAT
Source organism: Eudiplozoon nipponicum (assembly GCA_029291075.1). Classification (NCBI taxonomy): domain Eukaryota; kingdom Metazoa; phylum Platyhelminthes; class Monogenea; order Mazocraeidea; family Diplozoidae; genus Eudiplozoon; species Eudiplozoon nipponicum. The sequence continues at coordinate 101,739 of JAQBSW010001465.1, read as the reverse complement.
GTTATAGTACCCTTCCCATGTGCAAAAAGCAAAATAAATTTTATCAGATACGAGAACAGTTTCTTTCACATTTTCTTCTTAAATATCTACAAATAAACATCTCATTATATATATATATATATATATATATATATATATATAGTTTAAATGGAAGGCAAAACAAAATGGAAAAGATAAACATAAAGGGAGTGTGAAATAAACGGACAACCAATCAATTGAGTGCATCAACTCCAAAAATAAATTATATCACTTAAATTTAATTAAATATAACTTCGAGGTGGCAAAGCATCTGTTACATAATTCGAGTTTGGCGGGTTCCAGTATTTACTTTAGGTCGAATAAAAGCCAAATATATTCCACGTGAACGAAAACAGGCCAGAACCATCTTTTTTTCATTTAACTAAAAATTGCGTAAATTACACGGCTTCGATAGCACGTTGAATTAGCTCAAAGGATTTGATATGAAAAGGCTTTGGTTCAACTTTTCGTCGCGGAAGTTCTAATGTGGAATAAATGAATGCCAAATAGGAACGAAACCACTGAACTTGATTAATTGCAGTTCCTAATTTATGAAATTCTCATTCTATACGGACAACTAGTATTTACCAAAATCCCGCACCTATAGTTTTATTTCATATATCATAGTCTGGTGGTATGGTGTCTGGTCCAGAAGGATGGTTTGAAGATAGTCAATAGTAAATGCAGGTCGCAACGCACTGTCGCGTATCGACCTTCCATGTTCAGCATCAGAGTTCGATGGCGAACTGACTAGCGAGGAACAAACCACATTGCCTATATATATATATATATATATATATATATATATATATATATATATATATATATATATATATATGAAACAAAATTATATATGTAGCTCTCACTTCAAGTAGTCTCGCATAAACCGTACGTGACTGGAAATGTCGGCTGCACAATTTCTATGCAATCAATTATTGTTTAATTAGACTTGGTCAATGCCGAGCTTCACATAATCTATTATGCTTATCGCTCCAACATAAAGTTTTAACTGGCCATCTTTAGTCTCTTGCTATAAACCCAATGCCAAGACAACTAAAGAAGTGATAGACAACAGAGAATTGCAGATTATTTGTTTACACACAAATTAAAGTTAAAAAATTGAACGTCAAATTGTGGCTTCCAGTGTGAAAGGATAGTATACATTTTTTATTCGTCAGGATAATTTTTAAATGATAAACATGCGTCTTCTATTTTAAGTAAGGCTTAAATGTTGATGCAAATTGCAAAGTTCTGTCCTTCTTATATTTCATCTCGCCGCCACTTCTTTGCGCGAGGCAATTTATAGCACGCGTAGGTTGGTAAAATCTTGAATACTTTACATTTCCAGGTGAATTGAATTTTGGACTTAATTGATGGGTTCTCACTTGTCCCTTCTTTTTGAAGCCTTCCGTCAGCTGTTGGTCTAAAAACGACGTTACAACCAGGTATTCCGACATTTGCCCGAATTTTTGAGACTTCATTTCCAATTCCATCTTCATGGTTGACACCATACTCACAGGAAAAATAACAACTTTTTGTAAATGTGGTACCCTCATTCAAGACAGATCTATTTATAGTTATTTCAATTCGTAAATACTTTTTTCTATCTGCCCTAGTTCTCAGTCTTTATATCTATTCTCTTATGCTCAAATGTATACAAAAACGTATCCACGTCACCCCCCACGTACACAATAGCCTAAACACCCATATTTGTACTCTAATCTAAAGTGACATTTATAGTATAACTATGAACAAACCCCATGGATTGAAATACACGTCGTCTATTATCTAAATGGCTTTGCTGTGCCAATAAAATCATTAAAAGTGTGTCGCGCTTACGTGTAGGATGCCTAAAGATAATCAGGTGGAAACCCTCCGGTGACATACCTTTTCGTCTACCGAGGAATACACCCAAAATCACGCAAAGTTGACTTCAAGCAACTGTTATTTGCTCTGACGTGCAACTGAGATCCATATGCTCTAAGGATATGCTAGCAATGAATTGCGACCTAGTTAGCCTAAAATAGCGCGTTGGCCACGTTTAATGTCACCAGGAGTTAGGAATTTATTTGAGTTTTAATCGAATCAAGTTAGAGGCAAAGTCGATTCTTTGCCTATCCGTGTTCAAGAATGATCCGTACAGGCATTGCGTTGTCTCTCTGCTACCAAAATAGGATCACGCATAGCGTAAATTTTATCTTTCCGATTATGGGATCTGTCTGGAACCATTTTAAACATCCGTATTCGTCTCTTCATGAATGTGCTTAATTTTGTTTCTCATCAACACAAGCGGCATCTTGCGCCCAAGTATAGCAATGTATTCTTTGCAGATTGGCGGGTGATATGCCATCGAGTTCAGGACACCAAAGCGTAATATAAGTGCTCGGTCAGTTTAACAATCGGATCATGCGACTACCTTCTGGCTGTCATGTTTAAATTCGAATAACTCTCCATGAAGCCGCCCGTGTTGTGTTTAAATATGCTTGGACTGAAATCAGATAAAAATATGCACCTGGGCTAACTGTTACTGGTACATCTGATACCACACAAAAACGTTTGCGCAGTGCAATATATAAGCTACTAGAACAAGTTCTATATTTTTAACAAAGGCAGAGAACGCTTTTGCTATTTCTACTAACAAAAAAGCCATTGCTGATAAAGATGATCATTTCGCCATTTGATGTGCTAATGAGGCAGGAACTGGTAGACGACACGTGCTGGATGAAGGACAGTGCTGGTTTTTAAAAGTACCCAGTCTGTTGTAAGCACCATTGGAATGTAACAGTGTTGTTTTTAAAGTGTACACACAGAGTTAGCTTATAAAAAGCAACCATTCGCTATGGCATTACAAGCAGCTTCGGGTTATAAAGCGCAGTTTATCAGGCAATTAATCACATCAATGGAAATAGTATCAGATTGCAAACTGTGTGGTTAGTGATGAAGCAACTTTGTGATCTTCCTACAGGATAGGAAACGAAACATTGACGAAATTCAAAGTGGTACAGACTTGTAATCTCATAGGGATGTGAAAATCTACAGAAATTTATAGCTGTCCCTATGAACTGTTTGAGATTAAAATATAAAGTCCTCATCCATTAAATTCTCAAGCTGTGAACCTCGACAACAACGTTATGGGTTATTTGGTCGCAGAGTCTAATACCATCTAGAATGACATACTGCCGTTCATTTTCGTCGAACAATATTGCTCTGGGTCACTAGTTACACCAGACGGCGTTTTCAAGCGTTTACGTCGTTCTGAATCCTCCTTTGACAGTATAATTGTCCGTATAGCTCACTAGAAATTAAGCCAAAGTCCTTAGAGGCAGGAACACAATCTTTTCTTTATTTTCTATAGTGTATTAGGTGTTGCGCACCTAGTAACAAATTAATTCAAATATGACCAAAATGATAATTCAAAGTCAGCATGGACGAAAAGTATAATCTCGTGCACATTAGTTTCTTGCTTACTGACGACTCATCAGTAGGAGCCGGCATTACTTCCTTTATCAACCATACATTTTGGTGAGGATTGTGGAGAATTAGGACGGTGCACTGTCCTTGATAAACGCTGCGCTGGTGATGAAATATGGAAATTTGCTACACAACTTTTCAAAACATAATTTTTTTTTAAATCAATTAAAATAATTTTTCAGTATAAACTAATCATTATGTAATGCAGAAAATTCAATTCTTCAAGTAGACATTTCTTGTTCTCATAGGGAACACATCAAACAATGGCCGGAATTGCTGAGACCGGGTCTAAAACCGGGACATATTTACCTCATAATCTTATACTTATCAACTGTGGAACCATGCCAAGCACCACACATAGGTACCTCAAACAAACGGCAGATCAAAATTGGTGAAAAAGATTAAACGAAAGATGACATTTGGGGCAAAAACATTCGTACACATGACTACTAATAAAGCGAACAGTTAGTTATGACTCATTTCATCAATACACAAATGACTAGATCTCAGACATCACTTTGCAATACAAAAAGGATGACCCCTACTCGCAAACAGACACACCAAAAGACATTTACGCATATACACTTTCAGATCAGCCAAAATAAGATATAGAAGTAAAAGAGAAAAACAACGCGCATAATCAAATGAAAACCCAGGATGCATATGAGTGAAAGATTTTAAAGCGTACTTTAGTATTCTCGAAATTAAAGACTAATATTCAATTTGATAATATTCTTGACCATTATTCCCTTTGTTATTAATGGGTTTTTTATTTTTATTAAGATATATATATATATATATATATATATATATATATATATATATATATATATATATTGTGTGTGTGTTTGTGCGTGTTTAAATATTAGTATATGTAAGTTTAAGTTGCTTTAGTTGTTTTTTGAACTTTAACTTTGGATATTTAGAACATAATTACTATATAATCTTAAAATCCAAACATTTTGTAGGATTGACGTTAAAGAAACGGTCCGGAAAATCTCCGCATTCATTCTGTTACAATTTTTTTGACTTTATTTTTAAATAGAACGTTTAAATTATAATATTTATATATTTTAGTAGTATGTAACATAAGTGATACTAATCAAAATTTGCTATTTTAAAATTACTAAATATGAATAAGCTTAAATAAATCGTTAAAGTATATCTTTCCTGAATAATTTATATTACATTTCGTTACTCTTTGTCTCTATCAATTGCTGCGATGATGTCATGTCAATTTTTTAAAGCTTTTTATATTCCTTGTTTAAAGAGATAACACTAATAAAAAATTTTAAATGCAAACGCTTATAACTGGATTTAAATTTCATATCATCAAATCAAACATCATTTTGTGAAGTGAAAGCCACATATCTAATTTTGTTTTCCATACACACGATATGCGATTTCATCTTCGCTAGTCAGTTTGCGATTGAAATCCGATGATGATCATGGAAGGTCGAAACGCGTCAGTGCGTTGCGGCTGGCGATAGTTTTGTTATGTTGTTCGACGACTGGCTAAATACAATGGGATTGGTGTTTCCTTCATGTTCGCAAACCTGATTTAAAGATTCATTTTAGATCATAGTTTAAAAATCTGAGGTACATATTGTTTTGTGCTAAGTTGAGATTATATTCTTGTAAATCAAATCACTATATAATTAATTAGATTTTTATGCTATAATAAAAATAAAATAGATATCGCCATTTGCATCATTATTTAAATGTCTATTTATTTATCAAATTTATTGCAATAAATTCACATGTGTAGAAAAATTACTCTTGTCAATTTATTCAGTATTTCAATTTATCTTTCGTCACACGCGTTGGTGTGTACACATACAAACAAACATACACACCAACAAAGTTTGCTTTTATATTGTAAATTTCAACATAAATTAAACAAATACTGTCCATTTCTAAGGTAGAAACAAATCCCATACTTTCCTTTGCATTATTCACATTTGAGATAAACGGTTCTTCTGAAATATGGCAGAAATTTGCAAAAAATTGTCATGTAGATAGCCCATTCTCAGGTTTTATGACATATTTTAAGTCGCAAACTACTTAAATTAATTATTGTAATATGTAATATAATCAATAATTATTCATGTAATTGTTTAATAGTAAAAGGTAGGTTTATGAACAAACAAAGATAAATTTGCTTAGCTAAGCATTATCACGATTTACTGGGAATTGTCCCGTGTCAAGATATGGATATAACGATCTAATTAAGAAAATGTTAAATAATCGATCGAATTTCCAGAAATTATTGAAATTCCTACAGGAATTAAATGATCGAAGTTTCAAACTGTGATTTTAAACGTTGGTGTGAACGAAAAATTTTATTTAAAAATAAATTATTTCAATTTTAGAAGCCATTACATATTGCTTTAGAAATGAAATTCTTACGCACTGATTTGCAAAATATGTTATGCAAAAAAGGTACATTTTGCGCAGTTTGAGTTTAAATTAAATGCTAAAAATGGATGTTATAATAGAATTGGCATCTAGATGTATATTAGATCCCTAAATAATCTCATCTTATAATCTGCATCTTATGCATTTTTTACTGTGGCATCATATTTGTTTGAAAGATATGATTTGAATGATTGGGGCACATTGCGAGCTTAATATGATGACTTTCTCCGAGTTGCTTACACAGCTTGTCGCTTTGCTCTATCAGTTTTGAAAAGATCCGATTGATTCCCATTTCCAAGTACACATTGATTTGATTTTTGTTTTGGCTGGGTGTGGATTGGACCCTTTCCTCCTAAGGCTTCACCGTCTTTCATAGTAACCACTGGAAATGCTATATGATCTAATCTTCGTTGCCTGGCAACGTTTCAGAACCTGATTTCCGATTCCATCATCAGGTAAGAATATGAAAAAATTTCTGTACTACTGGAGGTAATTATAATCTATCGGAACAAAATTAAACCATCATACCCCAGGCTTTAGCATATATTCTGGAGAGAAAAAAATTATTGCTACTGCGGGACATATAACTTCTACTCGTGACGTTACAGCATTGACTCTTTGGACTCTCGCAGTCCTCTTGGCTAATATAGAGCTTTTTTGCAATGAAGACAACAACGTGACATCAGTACTCTGACGTGCAGGAGTCAAGACCGTCGATTCAAACAGTGCGCCAAATTAAAACACAATTGACGTTAAAATCAAGGTTGGATGGTAATAGTACACAAAGCATCGGCCCATCATAAATGGTCTGCTGATAAATAAATATGTAAACATAGAGAGAGTGTAAAACGGAACTGGATGTGACGCACGCAATTGATTGGTTTCCGTTTTTCACACTTTCTCTATGTTCACATATTTCTATCTTGTTTTGCTTTCCAATTTGTATATAAAGATATGTTCATTAGTAGATATTTGAGGAGATTATGCGAAAGAAATGTTTCCTGTATCTGATAAAATTTCTTTTTGTTCTTGCACACAGGAAGGGTACAATAAACAATAACACTTGAAATTAGTTAATTATTTGTATAATTTCGGCAATGTCTAGGATACCGAAATTCGTTAGTCTACTCTATAGCTGTGGTCCTAATTTAGCATTCTTCAGTCACACGCATAGCTGCCGTAGTCGGCATTTCAACTCGGAAGCACTGAATGTGTGCTAAAAACGTTCTAACCCAGTCGTTTTATAAATTATACCCGCTGTTCTATGATAAATTTAATTTACACCTGACATTATAATATTTCATTGTGGCGTGGTTTCTGTCTTTTAATGAATGAGCTGGACAACTGTTTGGCTATTTAGGCTAAATTGGAACCAACGAAGATCAAATTCAAGACAAAACACACCATCGATTATAAGTTTCTACGACACTAAGAAAGCGTGCATAGTGTGCCCTCGATTGTGTAGAGAATGAGTTGAATGAATGAGTCAAATATACTTTTAAAAAAAATATTTTTACAAAATTGGACAAATTGAAATTACCTGATCTGCGTTTTGACTAACGCAGTGTTCATTCCATTTCTTTTCTGTTTTGAATAAGATATTTCGGCTGCCGTTATCGGCAGCCTTCTTCATTTGGTCAATTCTCACTAGTTTTACAAAACAAACTAATGAATCAAGAATTAAATACCCTACGGCATCAGCATTTCGGCTAACTACGTAGGAATTGCCAAAATTAACTAAAGCGGCCAAGAATCCGCATTAAATTTATTATATTACGCAAAGTAAATTTTAAACTGTGAATATATATATATATATATATATATATTCAGCATAAACAAAGCATTTCTCTAATTAATTATGTATTAGGTGTTGCGCACCTAGTAAAAAATTAGTTCAAATTTGACCAGAAGAATAAACTAAAGTAAGCTTAAACGGAAAGTTTATTCTTATGATCATATTTGAAAAGACTTGTTATTAGATGCGCAAAAACTAATAACTAATTGCATATATATTAGTTCAGCGCAACAAGCATTATCTCATTCAGTCAGTAGACAGGTTTCCTAATTATTGGAAACTCTTCATGTACTGTCCAGAAATCGTCGATATCGAGGCACGAATCAGCGAATGTTTGCTTCGTAGTCTAGAATTTTATCCATTGCAACAAATGTGTCGTGTACATAACGCAATGGGAAGTCATTAAACCAAAGTATGTTTTTAAATAGCCTTTCCTTTATGTTCATCCTATTCATAGTCTCTTAAGACTTGGTGTTCTAAAATCACTCCTAATATGTCATTACTCAACAGACATCATGCCACTTGGAGAAGTAATATTGATTTGAATTCTAATGACAGAATTTTAATCATATATATATATATATATATATATATATTATCAGTATAAACTAAGCATAGCATCAGATATCATAGACAATTCATCCAGTAGATCGTTTTTTGACCTTGTTTAGCATTATTTAATTAATTTACAAAGCGATTCCAATAAGGTTTCGCCCGAATGAAAGGCTAATCAGAAATCGAAGATTGATATTTAAAACATGTATTATTATTCGGCAGGGTGGTGATGGGAATAAAGTGCTCGATTCCGAAGTAAATGAGTCCCGGTTCGATTACCGTCCACTGCTAATTCAGGGCAGTACTTTAGGAATTCACATTAAGGACGAAACTGGTCTACCTGATGCAATTTTTAGTTTATACTGACAAAATATATATAATAAAATCATGCCATTAGACATAAAATAAATAAAATAAATAAATAAATAAATAAATAAATAAATAAATATATATATATATATATATATTCTTTTGCAATGCGAGCTTTAATAAAATTCCTTGTACCGTTCCTGTGTGCAAAAACAAAAAGAAATTTTATCAGATATAAGAAAATTTTCTTTCTCAGGGTCTTCTCCAATATCTACTCCTGAACATATCTTTATATATAAATTGGAAAGCAAAACAAGATAGAAATATGTGAACAAAGAGAGTGTGAAAAATAGAAACCAATCAAATTGCGTGCGTCACATCCAATTCAAGCTCAATGCTTGTACGTGCTTCTTCTGCTTACATAAATCCGGCTGCAATTTGTTTATCCATAAGGCTTCGTATGTGGCTAGCTCCCTTTTGTTTTGCATTTAGTAATTACTTTGAATGCTACGTCTGAATATATATATACATTATATATATATATATATATATATATATATATATATATATATATATATATATATATATATATAAAAATATACCCTACTCTGCGATTTTAATCAAAAACATATCCCAAGGTAGTACGCAGTCTATCATGTGGAAATATCAAAGCTGTTATTTGTCTTTGAACGAAATTGACCATCATATGGAAAAACACCAGAAAAATGGCTACGTATATAAGTTTATTTAAAACATAAAATAGCCTTATACGTATGAAACTGGTCTAGTAAATTAATCGTATTTGCCTTCTCCTGCGACGTTGAGTATTTATCGGCAATATTAAATCAAGTCCTACTCTAATTCTTAAAACTGCAAACATTTGTTTATAAACCAGCTATCATATGTGCTGATATTTCTTTCTATTTAGATTGTCATTCAAATAAAGTGGCTCATTAACTGCTTTATAATTACCTAACTAGTCAGTACATTTTAGCATCTTGTATAGAATAAAATTAATCGGGTTTCATATGAAGCACACTATTTTACTAAACGAGTAGATATTTCTTGCGTGGAGCGCAAATTCGAAAGGATCACACGTTTAACGATGCAAATATTAGTCAATATAATAATAATTGCATGTTTATTTCAAAATGTAGTGTAGACATAAGAACGAGGCCACGTTTTTTATGCATGTTTACTATTAGTAGGTAGAAACATCATGAGAATAAAAAATACACACAGTTCGTCTTTACGCCTTAAATTTTTTTCTCAACAGGTTATAACCTGCATTATTAGCATAGATTAGGTGTAATCTGAGCCGTAAAACCTGTTTGGTCAGATTATACGTTAAATCCACTAGGGTTAATTGCAGGAAAGTATTAAATAATGAAAAACGCATAAAATTAGATATTTTTATTTCCTTGCACAAAATCCACGTTCTGTTGTGCGACGAAGTGCGCTCCAATCATTGAGTAAACAGTGTTAAACTTTTTCTCTATTGAGCTGCTCCGTATGGCAACAATAGTACAATTAATTTAATGTTGTTCACACACATTATTTATTTTAGATAGTTTTAAGGATAAAAAATTGTTTATTCAGCATTTCATCCAGAAGAGTAGCTTTGCCCTTATTGACAACTTATCACGTACTCTCTGCGGACAGGGCTCGAACCTGGGTACGTCTGAATCGGAATCTGGTGCTATAACCACTGAGCCACCCTGCAGCACACTTAAAACAAATTTTCAGCTATTTCACAACTAATATTTTTTGCTGGATTCTTTGCGGTATCTATTTAGTCATGAAGGTCCACTTAATCATCCCTAGTCTGTCATCACAGAAAGGTGAAGTGGTATTGAAATTAACATTTATATAATTAAACGAAGATTGGTTGCGCGGGTGGTGATAACAATTATTATAATCAAGGTTTCCATCTTGATATACACACATGACCAATTAAGTAAATACATTAGTCAGTGTAAACTAAGAATTATATAGTGTAGAAAAGGCCATTCATGCAGTAATCCGGCCTCATTCTTATTGAGAACTTATCACGTAATGCCCAGAATCTTCCGCGAACAGTGCGCGAACCTGGACTGGTCTACTTCGGAATCTGTTGCTCTAGCCACTGAGCCACTCTGACGCACGCTACACGTAATTTTCAGCTATACAATAAATAATATAGTTTTTGGTTAGCCTTGCCTTAAGATGGAGCCTATATAGCATCTATCTATAACGGAAGCACCATCAAACCTCGCCCAAACTGCCACTATTAAACGGACACTACATTACTCCGATAAATGGTATTCAAAGAATATTTATCTAATAAATAAATTATCGTTAAATTATATAAATGTCTGCGATGTTGTGGATGCTGCTGCTGATGATGGTGATAATGATATTGATGAATTTCACAACCCATGTGGTAGGTAGCGGCCAATACTCGTCTAATTATACAAATTCAATAGCACTTCCTCAGGTAGTGTCGTGCCTTTACTTTAATAAGAGATGAGGGTGGTTACGTCGAACTGTAGTTCTATTGAGATTCATTGTAGGCTTCACTGAGAAGAAAGGCTCATGAAGAAGCGTTTTATTTTATACAACTTATAATTATGTCAACATGCAGCAGGATAGCCCAGCGGTTAGAACAGCAGATTCCAAAGCAGACGTGCCCAGGTTCAAGCCCTGTCCGTGTCCAATTCTGGGCAGTACGTGATGAGTGCCCAAGAAAGACGAAGGCGGTTTACGGGATGAATGGCCTTTTCTATACAAAGCAATTCAGTTAGTTCTGACAAATGTATGTTCTTAATGAGTCAGGTGTTTAAATCAAGTTCGCAATTTTGACTATACTATTTTTCTATGTAATCTATTAAAAGTCATGTATTGCAACTTAACCACACTTGCGAAAATGCCCTCTTTCAGCAATCAGTAAGATTAGGCACCAAATAGACAACATGCTTGCGTGTATTGTAAAATCAATTGAATTTATATTTTTATTAAATTTTGCTCTTCATATTTTGTGTTTGTGCAAGCTAAATTAAAATTCTGCAAAAATTATTATATTTTTTCTCATTAAGTTAACTTTGGGTACACCACTACTTAATATTGAAATTATACGCAGACTTTTACATTTTGCGATTTCTGGGTGGAAATGTGCAATAAGCAAAGCACATAGAATGGAGGTCAATAAATTTTAAACTATGAATATTATGCCCTTTATAAAACATTGCAGTGTGAATTATATGTAAGTATTCCAAAATTACGTACAAATAAAATCTATAAAATGTCCGTATTTGAATGTTAATCACTGTCTTGTCCAAAGTGTCACTTACAAAGGGCTGACATTTTCATATTCAACCCATAGCATAAATTCCTACTTTAAGTGATTTTTCTTTTGTATATTTTTCAAGTCATTCTTAGATATTGACCTAGCTTAAAGGCTCCTATCATTTGAATCGCTATATTAGCTATTAACTTTGCTGCTGAATATATAAAAAAAATTTTACTTGCAGTAGATTATTCTCGTTAGTCGCTAAGTTGATAAAACAAATCGGATCCTCGTATGGGTCCTTGTTTTACTTTACGTCAATTAATCACATTGAAAAATTAATAATGAATATATATATATATATATATATATATATATATATATATATATATATATATATATATATATATGTCCGTAGAACGCGAAACCAACTATAAATCGCAAGCTACACTCATCTGCTAGACCATAATTTTACGTTTTCCGACATCTCAGTAGCAGGCGGACTTGGTCCGCGCAGTAATCGAATTCACGACCATACGGTTCAAAGCCATATGTAAATTCTTCTGGTTACAAAAGGCATTAGATAATGGCTTTGAGACACTTTTTTGTTTTGATAATCACCGACAGTTCTGGCCGCTAATGTGAACTTTTTTATTATTTAAATGTCGCATCAGGCAGATGGATTGCATTTCCTCTCATATGAACATGTTAAATTGTATCAACAGCTTATGCAAATACTTCATGCGAAAATACACTAATACGGTATATGTTTCTGCACACTTATGTAGTTTCCTAAAGCGAAACCAAAGTGAAGGTTTCACACAGTGGATGCCAACGAAAGAAACGAAACCAAAGGAAAGGCACCGACGCCTTTAACTGGAAAAGACATTTATTTTAAGCTCATTATTAATTAATTAATGGCAAAAAATTAGGTTACCTGCGTCTCTCACGTTGCTAAAAGTGGATCGCCGTCAAGAGAACTTCGCCAACGATTTAACAACTTTCATAAAAACATTTATTTCACAACCGAGATTAATAACAAACAACTGTCTATTCTAAAAAAAAATGAAAAATTTGCTATAATAACGAAGCAAGCACGATATTTCCGCTTTCACTTGATAGTTCTGTGTCACGTGTACATGTGTGTATATATCGATGTCAACTATCGAGTGAAAGAGGAAATATCTTGCTTGTGCTATTAGTTTGTTTTGTCAAACATTTGATGATAGGTGAACTGAATAAGGCCGCAGCCCACAACGGCCGTCGCAGTAACTTGAAGAAACAAAAAACAACTGTAATTCGGCCTGTGTTAGTCGAAACGCAGATCACGTGATAACCATATACCCTTTTCGAATTTACGCTCAGTAGCGACGTGTTTTGGAACGTAAGAAAACAAATTTAACACAGGGCAAATGGATCGGCATATAGTTTATTTTAAAGCAGTTTTCATCAGAAAATATTTTATTTAGCGACGCATTGTAGGCGATTTACCACAATAAAAGACACCGCGTAGCCCGGAATTTAAAAGCTGATTACATTATAATGCAGGAAATGATGTAATATCCACTGGCTTTGGGGGAAAATTTGATTAAGCCTTTTGTTAAGTTTTAAATGAAATAGAAATATGCGCGCTAAGGCAGAGAATATAATTATTATTTTTCAAATATCTCATTTAATACGCGCACTGAGTGATGCCCAGCAAAGAAAAAAGTGAAAACGCCTGGAACACACACATTTCATACGGCTTAACAACTGAGCATTTTGTACAAAGTTGACTAATTCCCCGTGTATTCGGTAAAAACCGAGTTTCCAATGTAAACCTTAAACAATTTTCTTCCCTACATGTTATTATGGATGCGTTAAATTTTTACGCGCCTATTAAAAAGTAAGTTTGTGAACGTCTAGATGGTAATTCCAGTGTCAGATTTAAAAACAGATCAATCTCAAGTCCAAGCGCGTTTCATGCTTCCCGATGACTATTCAGTTTCACCTGGAACATTATCTAAAACGTATTATTTATTTTGTCAAGAAATCTCGAACAGTTGTACGATGCAACCGACTAAGCGGCTATATATTCAAGCAGTAGACACTTCCGCTACATCAAATTGCACAACCTATGTAAATTGAACGCCAATTAAATCAATACTATATGTACAAAACGTGAAATTGTTACAACCACCAGGATAACTGATTTCAACCGATGTCAGATTACAAAGCTTCACCGGAGTTATTTCTGATCAAATTTGTTTTTACTCCCAGCTATGATGAACTTAGAACTATTTCTAAATTATAATGTTGGTATGCTTTTCAGATATGGTAGATATATATATATATATATATATATATATTTATATATATATATATATGTATATATATATATATAGGATTGTACATAATATTAATTCTGAATTCAGTATATCCGTTTGGTCACAATTTAACGAGTATGTTAATATATTCGCTATAACTAATATATCATTATGTATGAATTAAGAATTTTCACACAAGAATACATAATCAATAAAAATTTGTCAGTTATCGGTCCACTGTTATAGGCCGATCAACAAGTTTATAATTAAATAGAGTGAAAGAGCCTCGTAAAATCAACTCAGGTGTTACATCAAAAGTGAATTCACATGCGCAATTTCGCAGCATATTTTCAAAAGCTCGCACGCATCTTTGAAGGCTGTTTCTTTCGTGATACTATCCACAGAAAATAACAAAATATGTTAAAAGTCCCTGATGCGTTATGGATAAGAAAAATTAAAGCCTAATTTATACCATCAGAAATAAAAGTACGAGGGTAAACTCTGAATTGGAGGTACGACACGCATTTAATTGGACCTGATCATATTTCACACACTGTGTTCGTTTCATGAGCAAAAGAACAACATTGTAGCTTTATTAACACATAATAAAGGACAAATCTATAAATGCGGAGAGGGTAACTGTTAAATAGTGATGCGTGTAACCTACATGGAAAGACCTATCCCATCATTATCATCATCATACACAGTGTTGCATCAGCATTAGAAGGGCAGAACTAACATTACACCTCATGTTACAATGAAAAATCCAAAAAATTAAGACAGATTCACTCAGGTAAGTGACCATTTGGATTTGCCTACCGAAAATGCGCTGGGCCAATTAAACCTTAAAGCACTGCAGTACGAACAAATCTGCTTACCTATGGTTTTTATTGTGTCAATTTATTGCGCGACCTGACCATAAATAGAACTACATCTCGTATTCGGTATGACTTAACGTGGCTTCTAGCTTAGATGCAATCAACTTCAAATATCATTAATGAAACATATTTTTTAGTAACAACGCAGTAGCGTAAGTTGCGGATATGTGAAATTTTCGTTCGTATTCGTATTTCGTGAAATAGTTTCCAGAATTGCTGCAGCCCTGCAAAGAGCCATGGAGCAATTGCGTCAGTCTAGTATTCCATTAACTAAACCACTAAATCCACACATTGCATGCACTTTTTAAACTTAGGTACCTCCTTTTATTTTTTATCATTCTTTCCCTTAAATAGATCTAATTTGGTTTTGCTTTTATTCTAAATTTACAATTATCCACATCCAATCTATCTCTATATGACACGCGCCATACAATGTCTAGTTAATGAATAGCCTAAACTTGCTCTATCAATGTTTCTACATTTGCCAGCATGATATAGTTAGATATGCGTTTCCTAGGCGGCATGGTATCTGCTTTCTAATGATGAAAGTGTTTGGTTTGTTGAAGCGTCAGTTTGAGTGCGTTACCGAATAGGATCTACCTGAAAGAAAGAATGTCAAGAAAAATTGGTTGCATTAAAACTAAACACTGAAGGAAATACGCGGCTTTAGGGATGAAGTGGATGAGATTAAAGACCCTAAAGCAAACAAATTACGATTCAAATCCCTTCCGTAGCAATTTTATAAACTATTCGGGGAGAATCCAATATAGACGAATCAGCTATAGTTGATTATTCGCATTTTATATTTACGCAATGTTTAATTTAAATTGTGAAAATGTGTAAAATAATAGTGAAAGAGGCGCAATTAAAATAGCCAATTTTCTCACCTTGATGCGAGCATCTCTTTCGTGATACATAAAAATTAAATTTTTTTAAAAAGTTTAGAGTTTGCATGCATTAATGAATTCTGTGTATGTCTTTTAATTTTGAAATACATTTGCATTTTATTTCATGTCAAAGTATGAACAATCATTTAAAAAAAATGACCTTGTATTCCATAATTAATTCACTTCTCTACATTTTGCATCATTACATCTTTTAAAAGGGATTGAGAATTATAAATGAAGAAAATTATTTCCTTTAATTGATGTCCTTGCTGAAACAAATACTACTAATTAGTGCATTAAGGCATTTCTCATGGCATAACTTGTGGCAATTTAAACGAACATTGGTTGCGCGGGTGGTGATAACAATTATTATAATCAAGGTTGCGGTCTTGATATAAACACCTGGCCCATTAATTACTTACATATGTCAGTGTAAACTAAGAATTGCCTTTTCTACACTATACAATTCTTAGTTTATACTGACATATGTACGTAATTGTGGCAATTTGTTTTAATAAAACCTGAAAATCAAGGTAAAGTTATCACGAGTAAAAGTTGAAATACCATTTATGCATATGTTTTATAAAAATTGACACCTAATCATTTAGGCCGGAAATAAGTAAATTACTTCCTGCTTTCATTTTACTCTTGTATTGCTTAAAGTAGCCGTGTGGATAAACATGTATGCAATACATTACAAATGGGAGTTCTCGCTTCAAAATTAGAAAAAAAAATTAGAAGATCTAAGTTGAGTGGTCTGTTTGTGGCAATTGCTTTAAGCTCACGCGACAAGTTATCACTGATTTCTTCTTTTTCTAATTTACATAACACGACCCGTTTTCGTAATTGGTGAAAGTAGTATTTGCTTCCGGTCTATTTTACGACGGAAAAATAGTTAAATTTGAAAGCACTATAGGCGTACATCAAGAGGTGCTTGGCATTTAATTTGGCAGAGTCTACTTTTTAATAATAAATTGATTAAATGAACTAAAGGAGGACTTTTCTACCCTTTAAGAGCTATAGAAAGAAATGTGTATAATGTGCTACCGAAACATTTATTGTGTTTCTACGGGAGTTTAACTTGACAGATATTTATTGGTAAGTCTTTGAAGGAAAAGGTATCTTATTGTGGATTTGATCGCATTTTTCTTGTGCGGGACAAATGACAGGACTCTTAGGTCGGTAAATTCTTGAATGTTGTACATTTTCGGGTGCTCTGATTATTGGTCTTGATTGATGGGTTCTCCATTTTCCCTTCTTTTTTAAGCCTTCCATCAGCTGATTGTCTGAAAATGACGTTGGAACAAGAGTTTCCACTCTTCTTTTTCCTAATTGTCCCGCAGAGGGGAAATGCGGTCAAATCCACAATAAAAAGAACAGCACTGCGCAAAAAGATTCAAAATTTAAAAAATTATCTTAGTCAGTTTTCCCTGTGAAAAAAAGTACAGATGATCAGTTAGTTGGCTTCAATCGCACCTGAATGTCACAAATCTGTGTATTCAAATGACTAATTAACCGATTCTGAATCGTTTGGCAACTAGGTTGACTGGCTAGAATACAGACGGATAATGCTGTTATTTACGTCGGTTTGTCTGCAACTAGAAAAACAACAAGAACATCTCCTTAACTGGAGGCACAAAATAACGCAACTACCGTCCATCCAACTTAGTGATGCGTTTCAATGTTCTCTGGTTATCATCATTGCAAGATTGAAACGTGCAATCAAAATGAGGCCTCTATAAACTTAACGACTTTTCAGATCTGAAACCTGACTCGTATTCGTATGAGTATCACACTAACTGTGTCGCAAAAGTGGTTTAACTGATTTGTTCCAATCATCAAAATAGAATTTTTGTTTATTAAAAGTCCACAGAATGTAATTAAATAGTAATTATCAACGATCTAGCAGTACTCAATTTTTTAAACTTTGATCCTTCTTATCAATAGTTTTATTGGAATTATGGAGCCTCAAACCAAATTTGTTAAAATAGGATAAAGAGACCACATAAAGTTACGCAGAAAGATGTGCCAGTGCATAATTTTCATAAAGGAAAAGCGTAACTAAACACAGAATAGCTGGAGGCTTCAAAAGCCCAACGCTAAAGCCAGTGCACCGACAATGTGTTTTTGCTCGCACAGTTCTGGAAAGCGTCCATCTATTAAACGAAGAAGAGCCCACTGTAATCTGCACCTAACGTTAGTTAGACTTGTACCTGTTGGAAACATATGTAGTCAGACGCAGCAGGATAATGAATTCAAAATTTTCGGAGCAAATACCACTATGGTTAGTGCGACATACAAATAGATCTGCAGGCACGCGTTAACCCAATATGTTGTCTCTATGATTTGCAGGATTGGTGCGCAGTGCGAGGTTTATTTGTTGACTCTGCACGAGTGGCGTTTGCGGGATGTTGGTTTACACAGTCAGTTTCGCAAAGATCCGTTTGATTCCCATTTCCAAGTACACGTCGATCTGGTCTTGTTGTTGGCTGTATGCATTTGTCTGTACCTTTTATGTAGATTGTTTTTTATGTTAAACAAAATAAATTTGTTTTCTATTTACGCAGAAAATCGGTTTATATGATGGTCGCAAGGCCATTGAAAAAGTTTTCAAACGTGCTTCTAAATACATAAAAGGGGAAAAGGTGTTCAGTGTTCCTGAAAAATGACCATCGTTATAGCATTGTGGTTAACTGCGAGTACATTTTGGTCTTCCGTGAAAAAGAATTTTGATTTTATGTACATGCCAATAATGAGACCTTCATTAAAGGTATAACTTATGCATTCACTGTTCTTCAAATTAAGCAAAATCGGTACGCTTTTTAAAAGATGTACAAGACTTTTACAGAAATTCCCTGCAATAATTGTCAATATCCGGTTTTTTTATCATAATTAAAAATTTTACTACTTCTTAAAATTTCCTAGAGCTTATCTGATTAACAGGAAGGATTAGACTTTTTTATTGATTTTTTTTAGTTTTTAGTTTGCCTCTAAAAGAATATATAATTATAATGCACTAAAATGAAACGCGGATTAGATTTCGACATTTACGCAATCAATGAATTGCAATATGAACACTAATGCAATTATATACAAACTTGTTAGTATAAACAAATTATTGTATAATGTGGAATAGTCAATTCATCATGTAGCCTGGTAACTTCCTTATTGGGAATAATGCATGTACTGTCCAGAATTTGCCGCAGACAGGACACGAAACTAGAAGCAACAACTTCAGAGTCTGTGACTCTAACCTATAAGCCAACCAGACGCCCGCCGAATAAAATCTCCAGTTATATACTTACTTGTGTTTTTGTTTAGCATTATTTCATACGGCGACTACGTGACATACCTTTAGACCTGAAGTTTCAACTAACCACACGCGATCTGTCATTATAAGACAGCAATCACGGTACCTGGGGCAACGCTATTTAATTGAAAATTAATGTAATAAAGCGATCATGAACTTCCTTTTCTACATTTTTAATGTTTAATGTCTAATAAAATATTTATGTATCTTTAATGAGATTGTTGTTTAAATCAAGATCGCAAACTTTATTTAAATAGCTGGTATCGGCGCCCGCGCAACAAATAATCAATTAATTTAATCAAGTTTGCCATGTTGATATAAACACATAACCTATTAATTACTTACACATGTCAGTATAATCTAAGAATTATATGGTGCTGTTAAGACAATTCATCCAGTAGACTGGTCTCATCCTCATTGGGAACTCATCACATGGTGACCAAAATTTTCCGCGGACAGATCTCGAACATAGGCACATCTGCTTCGGAATCTGATTCTCTAACCACTTTTAAAAGGCAATTAATTCAGTAGACCGGTTAAGTCCTTATTGTTTTACTTGCCTCTGGTAATTGGCTGTTTCGAAGTCGACGTGCTCACATTCGAGCCCTGTTCACGGAAAATTCTGACCAGTACATGATGAGTTCCCAATCAGGACAAAACTGGTCTACCGGATGAATTGCCTTTTCTACACTATTCAATTCGTAGGTTATACTGACATATGTAAGTAATTAAAGGGTTAGGCACTTATATCAAATTTGCAACCTTGATTATAGTAATTGATATCACCGCCCGTGCAACCAATGTTCGTTTAATTAAATCATCATTTAATTATATACATGAATGGTGATCTATATCATGCCAACGTTCGATAATTGCATAATTGAATTTAGTTTGCTGTTTCAATTTTAATTTATTCAATGCTTTTAAAACTGCACATTTGCTATCATCGACCACACACGTTGTGATAGAAATGCGTAAAAGAAAGTGGACTAAAGTGTTATTAAATCTTGTGAAGAAACATGTGTACCTAAATGTTATGCTATTCTTCGCCAAATAAAATGAAGATCATAGGTATCACCTTACGAATAGAGGTGTTAGATCTTATATAAATAATTCGATAGAATTTTGTACATTTTGTCACATAATTATATGAACAAAGGCTGGTAGTAAACGAAATGGATGTACATATTTCTGCGAAAATCTGAGAGTAAATAATTTAACAACAGATTATTTAAATTGTGCGTCTCAGATATTCCACAATTTTGGCTATTGAAGGGCTATAATGAGCGCAGGTTTAAATCAGTGTTAGTATATATATATGATACATCGTTGAAACCTTTAAAATTGCTAAACATGACAATTAAAGCACTGATGACACCATTTACAATACCGTGTTCCAATGCCTTTGGACGAACCTATACCAGCCTCACAGCGTAAACAGTAGCATAGCAAGGTAATAGTTTCAATATGTTCATTTTTGCGTGCAGTGACATATTTTCAAAACGTAGATTAACCACTCCAATGCTGAAAAATGTAAGCAACTGACCTTACATTGGCATTTTTTTAAAAAATGTCTCATTAGTCGAATAATAATTTGAAAGATAGTCACCCAATTAGCCGAAGACAGCTTGTTTCATTTTTTTCCTAAAGCACGTTATTTACGGAGCGAGATGCAATGCAGTGGAATTGATTTTTTTAATGGAAGGTGATGTGGGCTTTTTAATAGAGTAATTAATGGAAATCGTGTGTTTCGGACAGATATTATCTGGCAACTCAATTGAAGTCAGCAACGTATAATTGCCTGGGTAAAATGAAAAGTAAAAGAAAAATATTGAAATAAGTTTAAAAATTTGAACATAAATATCATATTCCGTTTTTAATCTAAATATTATTAATTTAAAAAAGAAATATCCTTTCTACACTAACCTTATGTTTAGATTAACAATATTTCATATTATTCTGTTTGAAATGTTGTCAAAGATTCTATGAGCCGCTATTACACCCCTTGCCCACAATATTTATTTGGGTGATGAAAGTTGGAAAATTGGAAAATACAATCTTCTATACGAATGTGTAGACCTTCATTAGTGAAGGTAACATCATATAAATTCTTCGGCAATGCGATTTCAACGCGACAGATTATACATAATTGCATATATGTTAGTTTTCCGCCACAAAATGTATCTAACTGTCATACATTTAATTGAATGATGTCATGATGATAATTGATATCGATTAAAGTCAGAGTGTATGGATTTACTGGAGTAACAGGTGTTCAGAAATAGTTGTAATTCTCAATTTTGGAGAACTATGGCATACATTGAAATTCATTGTGTTAGTAACATGTACATTTTCCGTACTGTAATGTTGGTATCGGGAACTGACACATTAGCATAGTGTTTGAATCATTTACAGACTCGGTGTACATATTATGTAGAGTGAGTTAACTTTAAAGTCGCATTGCCGAAGACTTTACATGATGTTAGCTTCACTTTTGCAGGTTTACACATACGTCCAGGTGATTGTACCGTTCTATTTTCCCACATACATAGTGGGTAAAAGGGGTAATACCGGTTCTTACTGATGAGTCGCCAGTAAGCACGAAGCGAATATGCATGAGATTATACTTTCCGTTCATGCTGTCTTTGGTTTATCCTTCTGGTCACAACTGAAATAATGTGTTACTAGGTTCGCAACACCTAATACATACTTGCATATATATTAGTTCTCCACAGCAAACAGTATTTAACCCTTATAAACGAACATTAAATGCGCGTGTGGTGATAGCAATTACTTTTAATCAAAGTTGAGATATTGATATAATCATCTAACCCATTAATAACTTACATTTGTCAGTTTAAACTAAGAATTTCATAGGGTAGAAAAGTAAATTCATCCAGTAGACCGGTTCCGTTCTTATTGGAAACTCATCATGTACTGGCCAGATGTTGCCGCGTACAAAGAGCTCGAATCTTGGCACGTCGGCTTCGGAATCTGATGCTCTAACTACTGGAAAATGCAATTCATCCAGTAGACAGGTTTCGTTCTTATTGTGCAGCAGGGCGGTTCATTGGCTATAGCACCAGATTTCGAGGCAGACATGCCTAGATTCGAGCCCTGTCTGCGGCAAATTCTAGCCATTACGTGATGAGTTCTTAAAAATTACGAAACCGGTCTACTGGGTGAATTGACTTTTTTAACCTATACAATGCTTATTTCATACTGAAATTTTATATGGTTAATGGTTCAGGTTTGTGTATCAAGATCGCAATCTTGATAATAGTAATTTCCGTAATTGCATTTTAATGATTGTAGTTGGCTGAAAAATATTCATTTATAATTTATATTGAGATATTACTCATGTATGGAATCAGTAATGTATTATAAAGCAGATAAATTTAGCGTTGCTTTAAAAGGGCTATATATAATTTCCGGTACTGTCTATAGTCAATTATTCGGAAAGCGAGGATGGCAAACCACATTCGATATGCGAAAACACACTAGAAACGCAGAATTCACATGCAGACACACACAAAACGTGTGTACACACAAACACAAACAATAAAACATTTCAAATTCGATTCTATAAATTGTGTATGCGAGCTTGAAGTGAACACCAATTCCATTGTATTTAACCAGTCGTCGAACAACATAACAAAACTGCCGCCAATTGCACGCACAGATCAGTTTCGAATTTACATGATCATCATCAGAGTACGACGGCAAACTGACTAGTGAGAGTTAAATCGCAAAGAACATATATCGAAGGTGAGAGCCGCATATCTAATTTCGCTCTCATCTATATATATATATATATATATATATATATATATATATATATATATATATATATATATATATATATATATATATATATAGGCAATGCGGTTGATCCTCTCCAGTCAGTTTGCTGTCGTACTCTGATGTTGATCGTGGAATGTCGAAACGCGTCAGTGCGTACGACTGACGGTAGTTTTCCTATGTTGTTCGATGACTGGTCAAATACAACGGGATTGGTGTTTTTTTGAAGTTCGCAAACTTGATTTAAAGCATTTTTGCTATTACCCGCGTAAGCATTGTTTGTTTAATTTTATATACAAAGCACATAAGGAATTAGGCTGTTAATTTAACTTTTAATTAAGAATACTGTACACAGGAACCGCCAATGTGCATGATCCTTTTTCTCTATTTTAGCTTTGAAATACACTTGGAAATAGGCCCAAATTGAAGTGCGATTTTTAGCGAAAATCTGTTTGATTATTATGTAAGCGTTTTTGCAATCGCCAAATGTGTGTAGTCTAAATGTTTCGGCTTAAATAGCGCACAAGTTAGCTATAGCATTTTTATAAATACACAATGTTGGACTAATCAATTACAGAGAGCTTTTTCTTTACAGTTCAATTTAGCACATGCTTTGTAGTATAAAAGAACATCAATTGTTCATTAGCTAACCGGGATGTCACTGCCTTTTTTAACTGTTCGGGTAAATATTTAGGATGATCTACCGCATTTAATAAGTACACCGGCATGCATTGATTTATAGTTGGGTACGATCTCAGCGACACGTTGTTTGCTTTAACTTAAATTTGGTGCTAACCATTATGAATAAAGTTATTTTGAGTAAAGGTTATTCTTGAGATTTAAAATGTTCAAAACTGTCGTTCTGTCGTCCTGGCAATAAATCAAGGTAAGACAGTGCGCCAGACTGAGGTTTTTTCGAGCTCGAAAGTAAACTGAATGTGATCGACTTGTTCATAATATATTTAAGGATGCCACTGCTTTCAATATCTGTATTTACTATTATAAAATTATCATCAACGTACCTAGGATACGTATAGCAAAATTTTCGAATAAATGGTTACAGTCCTGATAGTTCCATATAGAACATGTATATATGTATATATATATATATATATATATATATATATATATATATATATATACATATAACAACTATTAGACATCCTAACGAAAGGCTGATTGATATTCCATCGTCTTTGGTGAAAGGTTGACCATTGAAATTGCATCAGACATCTTTGGTCGCACATGAATTAGCATTTTTAGATCATACGTTGGTATGGGGAATAATGGCTAGCTTTGTAGAGGCCCTTTGGTCACTACCATAGATGTCAGGCTCGGACAACCCTTACATACGGTATGATTATCTAATTTGGAACCATTAAATCTGTCAGAAATTTCTCTTTAACTACATTTCGAAGGTTCTTCTCAGTATTCTTATGACTGGCCATAATATTAACAAAAAATATATATATATCACAACAACATTTGTGTTTGCCGTCCCACTGAATGCGACAGATAACTGAAACAAATTGCAAACCTTGAAAACAAATATCCACGTCAATTACCTGAAGTGAATTTGAGATTCTTCTATAAAAGTCAATTACGAATAATAACTGCGTTGTGAATTTCAATAGTTTATTACCAAACTGTCTGAAGCGAGAACCTCGTAGCAAAGCGTACTAGGCCAACCAAAATCTCAAGAAGACTAAATTATAAATTCACCGAAGTCAAGTTAAAATCTTCAACAATATGTTAAAAAATTCGAAAAAGTTAAAATATTTTAAAAGAAAACAAAACATTGTATTATGAAACTAGCGATAATCTCCGACAGCTTCTATCGATGATCGTACAGAGGAAATCTATGATGTTTTCACCAGGGATGCATTTTAATAAATATTTGCCATCGAATGGAACAATTTTGTCCATTAATGACATTACAGGATATTACTTTGCTAGCAATGTCAACATTATCGTGGACACAACTGTTTGACATTTCAATTTTTATTGGTTGCTTGTTTGCTTTTGGTTTGTTCGCCAGTTTGTTTGGCAATGTGTTGATCATTGACATGATGCGTCTTAATGACAGCAAATTACTTATTCGGTACAATTTTTAAACTTTTGAAATCGCACAGTCTGGTCACACGGGTGCCCACTGGTTTTTTCCTGTTTCATACGAATTATGACGTTATCGATTTAGTAAGAATTTGCATCGCCGGCTATTTCGCGAATTGTTTTACACATTTTTATTCCGCGCGCGTATTCAAGCCACGGTAATTTTAAAACTGTGTCTATTTTTAGGGCATGGTTTTTATTTCTGATCGGCCTCAGGAATATTGATCAGTTGGTTAATAAGAGCAATGCCTTACCTTTCTTTTGGATTAATTTATCTAAATGTGCATACATACTTTATAAAAAAAAATTATGATTCCATACATGATTTATATTACAAGTAAAACAAAATTCATGCATCAAGATTGCGATCTTGATATAAGCACCTGACTTATTAATTACTTTTATATGTCAGTATAAACTAAGAATTGGATAGTGTAGAACATGCAATTCATTAAGTAGACCGGTTTCGTCCTTATTGGGAACCCATGACGTACTGGCCAGAATTTGCCGCGGGCAGGGCTTAAACTTGGGCAAATTGCATTTGTGGCGAGAGCCACTTATTATTCTAACGCATACAAATGATAACTCTTATCAAATAAGCACTTTTCTCGGCGTTGAAAAGAAATTCAAATGGTGCTAAGTAAATAAAGACAGAACAGGAACTGCCGAGAATTCGATATGAGGTGCGACTAAATATTCATCTTGAATCAATCCAGCAAAAACCGAGGATGCGCCCTGAAATGGATTCGATAACATGGTACGTATTATCAACTAATAAACACCAGTCAATACACGCTTTACCAGATTGTACGGAATGCCAAAGTTACACAAATTAGTTCGAACAAGAAACTTGCTGCCACTGAGGCTTTCAAAATTGACGATTCATATCCAAAAAACATTAACTGGTGTGTGAAATATACACAAACTTACAGTCATTAAAAATTGAAATTTAAAACAACGTTCATCTCAGTATTTTTGGCTTCGTAAATTTGAAGTCAATAGTAGACAAAAGGCTTCATTCAACGTCAATTATTTGTTTACAATCCCCCCAATTTAAAGGTTAGTCGATTATAATCACACATCATTACCCAGACCAAAAAATAGTCTAAAAAATTTCTCAGTATGAGTAATAAAAATGTTCATTTCAACTTTAAGGATAGATATTTCACATAATTTGACGTAGAGGCAACATGGCGTTCAGAAAGGAGACTATAAACAGTAATATTAAATTGCTGGTATGTTGATGACACTCTCAAAGTCATAAATGGATATATGAAAAGAAATGATTAACTTAAGCATTTTAACAATTTAGACCGTTAAATTCAGTTTATTTGAGGACATGAAAATCCACAGTCTAAAGCACTGACAGTTGCTATTGAAGCGGGAAGAAAGTAGTATAAAATGGAAAATATTTAGAAGGCAAACATGAACTGGTCAATACATTCATAATCACAGCGCAGTCAGAATTTCCTCAAGTAGACAACTGACATTCAATTAAAAGAAAATTGGTTGCGTGGTCAGTGATTACGCATAATTAAATCAAGATTGCGATCTCGATTTTTCGGGTATATAATACTCGATTATTTAAATAAAGTTTGCGAGCTTGAAGTAAACACCAATCCCATTGTATTTAACCAGACGTCCTACAACATAACAAAACTACCTCCAGCCGCAAAACACTGGCGCGTTTCGAGCTTCCATGATCCTCGTCAGAGTATGACGGCAAACTAACTATCGAGGATCAAACCGCTTTGAATATATATATACCGAAATCAATGCGGTTTGATCCTCGCTAGTCAGTTTGCCGTCGTACTCTGATGATGATCATGGAAGGTCGAAACGCGTCAGTGAGTTGCGGCTGGCGGTAGTTTCGTTATGTTGTTCGACGACTGGTTAAATACATTGGGATTGGGGTTTACTTCAAGCTCGCAAAGTTTATTTAAAGATTTGTTACCACCACCCGCGCAATCAATTATTGTTAAATAATACTCGATTGATAGTTTATTTATAGAAAACACGTCCGCTTAAACATAAATGACAAGGACAAGCTTCTTGTGATTAAGCAGTCCAACATTGTTTATTTAAACAAATGTGAGAGCAGCTCAGCTCAGTGTCATATTGTGTGTTCTAGAATTACAGTTGGGAGTGGCTCATTTGGACTTCAGGTCATAAGAGATTCTAAATAGGATTTTCTGGAAGGAAATTCTTAAAAAAAACTTGAGTTGGTTTATAAATTCGAGTTGCTTATATTTATAGGGCCCACGACTTGGTAACGTACTTTGCACATTCAGAACAATACCTGACGAGTTTTGAATAAAGTCGAAACCAGATTACTACATTTGACCTTGTTCCTCTGTCTGGAACAATTAAGGGTTTTATGTTGCGAAGGCAAACACACAATTGAGGTTCGATTAAGGGAAAAACAAACCTGCTTCACTATGATGTTCTGCAGTGATTTCTATCGGTGAGCGCAGCTAAAGAGACGCATATATTTTATAAACTGCTACTTCCTGATAATGCTTACTATTCGTTTTTATATTTACATGTTTTTGCTATTGCTAATTTTCACTTTCCTTATGAGCGTCTCGCTTTCCGTCGTTAGCATTTGAAATGACTCATTACTTGTTTGTATGCTGCCAGTGGTTTTGACCATTCAAATAGAGTTTGCAGCTATTTTCGGTTAATAAAAAATTAGTAGAGTGGTACTAGCAGTGTAGATCAATTTTTTTGCTCAATACTTTTAATTAGATTTATGCCAATTTTCAAAATTTTTGCCTTTTGTTGAACCTTTGTATATAATTGGCATATGTATCATTGTTTAAACAAAATTAGAATATTGTTATCTTGCTTATGAGTGATTGGTAAATAATTTGAGTTGATTTTTCTTTATTAAGTTGCGTACTGACAGATTTTTTTGCTCTCGACTTTTTCCGAACATTCCAAATAAGGCTTTTAATTTAAAATACACGTTATGGGAAGACATGTAAATATGAAACCAACCATTGCAATATTTATATAATTGAACGAACATTGGTTGCGCGGGCGGTGATAACAATTACTATATACAAAGTTGCGAATTTGATAAAAACACCTGAACCATTAATTACTTACATATTTCAGTATAAATAAGAATTACAATGTGTAGAAAAGGCAATTCATCCAGCAGATTTGTTTCGTCCTTATTGGGAACTCATCACGTACTGGCCAGAATTTGCCACGGACAGGGCTCGAACCTGGGCACGTCTGCTTCGGAATTTGTTGCTCTAACCACTGAGCCACTCTGCCGCACATTACACACAATTTTCAGTTGTATACTAAACAATGTTTCTTGGTTAGTCTATTTTTCTTTTAGGTGGAGCTCATATGGCAAGTATTTAAACCCAAGGCTCCAACTAACCATCCCAAATCTGTCATTACTGAACAGACACCACACTACATGGGGAAATGGTATTGAAATGAACATTTATATGATTAATCGAACATTTGTTACGCGGGCGTTGATAAAAATTACTATAATCATGTTTGCGAACTTAATATAATCATCTGACCCATTAAGTACTTATATTTTGTCAGTATAAACTAAGAATTGTATATAGTGTATAAAAGGCAATTCATCCAGTAGACCGATTTCGTCCTTATTGCTGGCCAGTACGTGATGAGTTCCCAATAAGGAGGAAACCGGTCCACTGGATGAATTTCCTTTTCTATTCTATACAATTCGTAGTTTTTCTGAAAAATGTAAATACATAAAGAACCAGATGTTTATATCAAGTTTGCAGAATTTAACAGTATAATTTATAAATACATTATTCCCCGTGGATTTTTGATCAAAGCGGTATTACTTCTCCTTCTTCATTAGGTGATTAATCACTTTTTTAAAGTTTTACGATATAGAATAGTGATGCGTGCAAATAATATTGAAATGAATTTTAATATTTAATTTAATCTTAAATTGCAAATTATCCTTTTGATTTTGTTCAATTCGATAAATGAATTGATTTCATTTTAAAATTTTAAAGAAGTCAAAGACAGATCACTGATTTCTCTTTCTCAATGTCTTTAGTTTCGATCCATTTCCAGTTATCTAAATCATTGCATTACGTATTAGTTAAATATTATCAAGGGTTGCATTAGCTCTGTTTAAAAATATGAACTATACTTGTGAGAGGAATGAAAAGAGTAAGTTAAGAAAAATATGACGAGAAGACGAGTCAACTTTTTTATTTTATCTTTAAATGGTTAAATATAAGGAATGCTTTGTTGTTAATTTTGAGCAAAGAAAGTTCATAAGTAAGTTCATAAAATTCAAAGTACACATATTGTTTCACCTAAAAGGTAATTGTAATGTAGGTCATATGTTTTACCCTTATTTTCATCATTCTTACAATATTCCTTCTATAAATTCCTTGGTTATGTCTTGTAGGCCTACCTTTAATTGAGGAGAATTGTTGTTGTAATTACACGTGTTTAACACACAATCTGATCGTTTAAGTTTGATTGAATTATATCCGAAGTTTATTCTAAATTCATCAATACTTTTTAAACGTGTTTTGATTAGGCCAGCTATATTTCTTCCATATGATATGCGAATTAATAATTCAACTTTTGGTTGCAAAACAAATTTAAATATGCATTTTCAGTATAACGGGAACATTGCGTAAGATAGAAAATGCAAATTAATATGTTGAATGGTTTCACGAGGTTTTAAGGCACTAATGGGATATTTGCCTGCCATCTGCGTGCGAGACAGATCTTGGCTGGCGAAGTGGATGTTTTGCAAGACTTTGTAGTAAATGCGTGCTAGTTCTGGCCACGACAGTCGCAATTCTGGAAACTACTTCATAAGTATTCAGTGAGGACAAAAAACGCTTTACTTAATGAATTAAATTTCCCACCTTCCGCAGTATGAAATTTATACTTGCAGCATATATATATATAAGAAAACCGAGCGTTACGCTTTCACAAAATGGGAATATATAAATGTAATTATAGTTAGATTGCTTTCAAATTAGCGTAAATTGACTATACTTAACGATAGATGAGCTATCCTTTTCTGTTTTAATTAGTTATGGGTAAATATACCTTGCCTTCTTAAAGAAATATAAATGAAAATTGGAAAAAATTAGTTTTGCCAATTTAACAGACCAATTAGAGAGAAACAGCCGTTAGTGTGGACCTCAAACATTGTTTACCAATAAACACGGTCAAGCTTGCGATCAACTTACGTAGACCGACCAACCAGAAAGTCTATTACTCGAAAGAAAGAACTTTGAAATTTAGACACTTGTTTCAAATCAAATTGTCAATTCAAGTCTGCAATGGCGCAACATGTCGTTGAAACTTCGCGTGTATGTTCCCCGGACGTAGTATGTAAGATAATTGCTAATGGAGTAACAGAAATGTGCTAGACACAAACGAAAACTTAATGATAAACAAAGTGTAGTTTGTATCAAGCCAGTTGGAAAAGCATGTTCGGGCGTTCAGCTTGATCAAGAGTTTAAGCAAAAAATTGATTAGATTTTCTATTTACTTTACACTCTCGCTGTTTTGTTTTGCCTTCCAATACATATATATATATATATATATATATATATATATATATTATTTATCGTTAAAAGTTTCACTATTTTTTAAAATATGAGAACAATGAACGTACCCCATGGTTCTAGTTTTTGTTATGAAGTAATTCGGCCCGAGAGAGAGAGTACTTCTAATTGGTGTTTCGTTAATTTATGTCAGTGTAATTAAAAATAACTTTACATTGATTCTCCGGAAACTTTTGGACCTTAGAACATTGCACTGCATTCTGCGCTAATAATAATAATAATAATAATAATAATAATAATAATAATAATAATAATAATAATAATAATAATAATAATAATAATAATAATAATAATAATAATAATAATAATAATAATAATAATAATAATAATAATAATAATAATAATAATAATAATAATAATAATAATAATAATAATAATAATAATAATAATAATAATAATAATAATAATAATAATAATAATAATAATAATAATAATAATAATAATAATAATAATAATAATAATAATAATAATAATAATAATAATAATAATAATAAATAATAATAATAACAACAATAATAATAATAAATAATAATAAATAATAATAATAATAATAATAATAATAATAAAATTACTACTAATAGTAATGATAAAAATAATAATAGTAGTAGTAACAATTATATTAATCAAAATATAATTATTACTATTATTATTATAAATAATAATACTAATATTAATGATAATTATTATGATAAATTTCTAAAATCAATATTAATAGTAATAATAATATTAATAATAGAAACAATTTAAAATATATTTATTGGGTTCATTTAAATAAACCAAAATACTAATTAAATATTGGTTTGATATAGAATCATTGAGAGATAAAAGTACGATTACTATATTGCTCTAAAATATCAAGATCTGGTAAATATTCGCAGTACAGACGAGTGTCTCAGACACTCCGTGTTAAATAGATGATAATGCTAGAGAACAAGAAGTTAAACTTATTTTTAAGATATTGCTGGTAATTGCAAATTATTGAACGCTCATAGGTCGGTTAGATTAGACTTAATAGCAATGTTTACTTATATACCTGCAAAATCTGCTATGGAGAGTTTTAAAAGTTATTACTGTACATCCGGTAATGTACCAAGGAAACTAAATGACTTTTAAACTTATTATGCAGTTGATAATTAAATTCAGGCTACCAAAGCATCTCTCTTTCAGTAACAGCTTGTATACGCAAAGGGGAAGTGGGCCGATGAGACAACTATTGTCACTTCCGTTTGTTAATATATGCGTATGCACTACATTGTAAAAGTTCTTTTTAGAGAGAAAAACATTCACACCAAATTTATTTGTAACCAAAATAAATTTTAGAACGTAGAAATTGACGTAATCTGTTGTTTGAGAAAGACAGAGTTTCCAAACAAAGTCATTACGTTTTACATTAATTAAATAAGTTAGAAATTATTTATCGTTCTATAATGTGAAATCAGAAGACAGATTATTTCATATTGGAATGAGGCATTTGCAAAAATGTATCCTTAGGTATTCCGTTTGAACTTATGTTAACATTTGGTACTAGTTAGAGGTATGAGGCCTCAAACTAACACCCATTAAACCGAGACGAGCGCAAATTAACTGAAATATAAAAACGTCATGAATTGATACAAAAAAATATTTCAAATGAGCAATAAAATGTACGTATGTAAAACCTGCGCCCCATATAGACAGAAATGCAAATTCTTAAAGTCTACTGCAAAAATCAAACGCAGACAATCGACCTAATTAACGCACATATTGCATTATAAGTTACGTGCAGGGATTAAAAACTAGGTATGTCGGTAAGACCATGTGCTTTTTTTAAAATAAACGGTGAAGAACGTAAAAAGTAAAGTAAATACACGGACGTGAATAGGTCAGTTTTTGCCAGCCACACACAATTCAATTATTTTAGGGCATCACAGATGATGAACCAGATTTGTAAAGACATAAATCGAAATCAAATCCAGAGATGACACAAAAAATGTACGGCCTGACTGACCGATGTGAGAATAGTTAAATACAACAAGATTGGTGCTTATATCAAGCACGCAAATTTGATTGTAATATTTGCTATCACCAGCCGCGAAATCTACATTTGTTTCGTTGAATATCTAATACACATGAAGTGAAAGCTGCAAAATATAAATGTTGGTGACTGCATCAGAATTATCCGGAGATCTTTCCGATCGCATACAATTTATGCGAAACTACCTGAGGTTGGTGCAAAATTTATAATATTAATTTCCTGATAGAATCATTACGGCTTGTTCCTCGATAGTCAGTTTGCTGTCGTGATGTGTGATGATGCTCGTGGACGGTCAAAACGCATTGGTACGTGTAGCTGTATGCAGTCCTTAAGCTTTAATTGTTTGCATGGGCGGTGGTAACATTTATTTAAATCAAGTTTACGAGCTTAAAGTAAATGCCAATCACATTTTAATTAACTAGTCATCGAACAACTGCCAAACTACCGTCAGTCACACGTACTGAGGAATTTCGTCCGTCCATGGTCATCATCACAGTACGACTGCAAATTGACCAGCGAGGATCAATCCGCACTGCATATATATGGAAAGCAAAATTAGATATGCGGCTCTCACCTCCAGTAGTCTTGCATACGTAGTATTACAGCAGAAATGTCGGCTGCAAAATTCCTATGAAATCACGAGCGTTAACTGTTTGTCGCTTTCGCCACATATAAATAAAAAGGCAATACAATTAAACAATAATTAATTGCGCGGATGGTGGTAACAATTCTTTAAATCAAATTTGCGAGCTTGAAGAAAAACCAATCCCATTGTATTTGTACAGTCGTCGAGAAACATACAATGGGATTGGCTGCAGTTTTGCTGCTATGCGATTGGACAACGTAATGGTTGTTACATAATATCTAGGTACAATGATAAATGAGACTTCGTGCCATAACAGACGGTATATTTATAAATAATAGGGAAACATATGCTTGGTCAAACAAATTGTGCACATTTGTAGCAGAAATTGCTTTCTTTTGGCATAGTGCATATATATGGCATCCTGGCTTATGCCTACTTCTTAGTAGTGGACGAGGCTAGTTTTAATACTTTCACACATATTACTTACACTCTAGCTAAAAGATTATGTCGCAAAACTAAATTGTTGACCATTTAACAAAATAAAAAATGGGAAACGGTAATCCAACCTTTTGTTTCTATATTATTTATATTAAAATAAAATCTTATTAATTTTTTAAGGACACATACCATATTACTTATGTGACTATCACAACAATCTATCATTCGTCAATGTCTCATTTCAAACAAGCGTAAAACTCTTAAATATAATAATTGCTAATGTCACGCACGCCAAATTATAATTGTTATTTATTTTGCTAGAATATTATATTTTGTGGGAACAAATTTTACGCCAAGACAAGAGAGCTGTTGTTCGACAACTGGTTATGAATACAATAGGATCGGTGTTTACTTCAAGCGCGCAAACTTTTTAAAAGAATTCTTGCCAACACCTGCGCAATCAATGATTATTTAATTGGATTATCTATATGTATTTGGCGAAAGCTGAAAAAACATTAATGTTCGTGACTGCATATAAATTGTGCAGTTGGAAGTCAAGTACAATGTATGCGAGTCTACTAGAGGTGTGAGCCGCATATCTAATTTTGCTTTTCACATATATGCAATGCGGTTTGATCCTCGCTAGTCAATTAGCCGTCGTACTCTGATGATGATCAAGGAAGGTCGAAACGCATTTTTGCTTGCGTCTGGCGGTAGTTTTGCTATTTTGTTTGACGACTGGTTAAATACAATTGGATTAGTGCCTACATTAAGCTTGCACACTTGATTTAATGAAGAGATCTCTGTGTTTGTGAATTGTTACATAATTTATTGCTTTAAAAGTATGCATACAACATAAACAACGTTTCTTAAAAAAGGGGACAGTCGAGAAAATATGATCAAATTTAAATCTAGCGCATAATACGCTGGGTATATTTAATCTGCTGGTAGGATACTCTTTAGTTTGTGTAGGCATAGTATTTGTATTGGGAATTAATTTTAAAATAAAAAACTATTGATAACCGTTTAAGTAAAAATTTTGTAAATTATTTGTCAATGCATATTAATAGATTTCTGATTTGGATCTTGAAATAAAAGGTTGTTGTTTAAATTATAAATAAAAGATTGTCTCAGCATGTTGCAATGTTCAGTTATCCCGCTTTAAATAAACGCTCATAATATTCTATGAATTCATGAAAAACTTCACTGTTCTTTGATGCAGTTTTTAAAAAAAACATTATGAATTAATTATGACAGCACAGATATCGATAGATGTACATCATCAGAAAATCGGATTTATTCGTCGAAAAATTTAATAAATTTATTCAGCATTTTTCGACAATTACTGCGCAATAACCGAATTAAGTGAATTGTATAAAGTCAACTTGGAAATCAACAGTAAAGTCAATGACGACCACAAATTGAAAATGTCAAATGTTGAAGCATTTTTACGCATTTTTCAATTCATTCAATCGCTCAGTTTACATAGTGTTGGCTTAAATTCGTATGTTTCTCCCACGATATGCTTACTCTATATGGTTTTTGACGGGATTGCATCATCAAATATTGTTGGCCAAATTTCGATGTCTAAAAATGTGGGCACTAGCGCGTAAATCATTCTGTAACTACGATTTTAAAATGTCTACGTAGTGTGGTATGCATGAACAAAATTTTGTTTTAAAAGTTTGTCATACAACAGCCTAACTGCACGTAGAAGATTAAATTCAAACATTCTAGAAATTTGTAATTCGTTTAATGGTAATAACAATTCCTGAAAAATATTTACAAAAGTTATTAAAATGTGTTACTCAGGATTTCACAAAAAATTAATTATATCTAAATTAGCTTGCTTATATTAACCAGGTGTCAGATTTCTTAAAGACTGTTAGGCTAGAAGTCTATTATTGGCTTTGGGTATTATGATGTGTCGATTTTCCATTGTGCATATTGGAAGTTTACAAGTGGCTCAGTGGTTAGAGTAACAGATTCCGAAGCAGACGTATCCAGGTTCGAGCCCTGTTCGCGTCAATTGCTGGACAGTACGTGAAGAGTTTCCAATAAGAGGTGTTGCACACCTAATAACAAATTAGTGCAAATATGACCAGAAGTATAAACCAAATACAGCATGAATGGAAAGTATAATCTCATGTGCACATTCGTTTCGTGCTTACTGGCGACTCATCAGTAGGAGCCAGTACTGTGCCTATATCCACTATATTTTTCCCCAAATTCATCAACTAAATTTATAAAAACGGTAAGGCGCAGTAACGGCTCCTACCGATGAGTCGCCAGTAAGCACGAAACGAATGTACACATAAGATTATACGTTCCGTTCATGTTGTCTTTTGTTTATCATTCTGTTCATATTTGAAATCATTTGTTGCCATGTATGCAATATCTTATACACAATTGAATATTTCTTAGTTCCCACTAACAAACTGTAGCTAACTTCTGTACATTTAATTGAATGATGCCATGATTATCGCGAAATTTGATAACTGATATCGATAAAGGCAGTCGTATTTCGCAATTTTGGTGAAATTTGGCATAATTTGCATTGGTACCATGTAACTTTTCGGCAGCCATAGTGTTGTAACACTTTACGGTCTTGAGTATATACACACATATATATGTATATATATATATATATATATATATATATATATATATATATATATATATTGAGAGTTGGCTTTTAATTCGCATTGCCGGAAGACTTTATATGACGTGAAATTTACTGCGGCTGGTTACGATATTCGTATAAGAGACTATACAGT
Source organism: Eudiplozoon nipponicum (assembly GCA_029291075.1). NCBI lineage: Eukaryota > Metazoa > Platyhelminthes > Monogenea > Mazocraeidea > Diplozoidae > Eudiplozoon > Eudiplozoon nipponicum. The sequence goes on along the minus strand of JAQBSW010001465.1, from coordinate 65,193 downwards.
CCAAATTTCCACATTCCTCACCAAAATATATAGGGTGCAAATGAGATTATACTTTCCGTTTGTGCTGACTTTGGTTTTCCTTACTGATCATATTTGGATTAATTTGTTACTAGATGCGCAGCACATAATAAACCATTACTAGATGAATTTCCTTTTATACATTATACAATGCCTAGTTCATACTGACAAATGTGTGTTTATTTTGAGTCTTGTGTTCATATCTTGATCGCAAAAGTAATAACGGCTCCTACTGATGAGTCGCCAGTAAGCACGAAACGAATGTACATGAGATTATACTTTCCGGTCATGCTGCCTTTGGTTTATCCTTCTGCTCACAACTGAACTAATTTGTTACTAGGTTCACAACATCTATTACTTACTTAAATTTTTTCATCTGATTATCGGGTTGCGATCCGATTTGTTTGCATCCGCTGTCTTCCTGACATTTCTCCAGAATTTTTGATAACCGAATACGGTTATCTTTTTCAATGGAAAGCTCATATCATAATAAAATGACAATCAATATGTCAAGTGGAAATATTATTTTAAACTGCCCCATTTATACTTGTTGTTAGACCTCTTAATCATAAAATGCTAGGACAGTGTATGTCAAATTGGCTTGTTTATATTATAATTACCCGATCTGCGTTTTGACTAATGCAGCTTTCATTGTTCCAGTAATTTTCTTTCATCAAGATATTTTGGCCTAGCTTACCGTAGGCCTTCATCAGTTGCATTTCACGAAACAAATGAAGCAAGTGTGAAATTACAGCAATTTAGCAACTTCTGACTAATCACTAGATAAGCGTAAGCCACATCTGTGTGTTTGTGTATGTGTGTGTGTGTGAGCGTTTGCTTAAGACTGAGAAATAATCTGTTACATGTAATTAACGGCACGTGTAACAGAAATTCACATGAAACTAAAATGATAACGGTAATTTCCTAAACGCACACGTCAGACCTATTTTGACTCGTACTATCCTAAAGTAAGTAATTACGAGTGGCATCCTGGTGAGTAGGGGGCAAGATACTGTGAATAAAGTAAATAATTTAGAGTTAGCAAAATCAAGTTAGAAACGGAAAAGTATTCTACTAAGGTGGATAGTTAAAATAAAATACAAAGGGGTCGTAAAAGTAATTGAAAATTGTCTGATAAAGAAAGAAGCAAACATAAATGTTTGTTAAAAGGTGCTTCACTAACAACAGAAAGTAAGATAACAGATAAAATAAGATAACAAGTAATCAAGGATGAAATAATAAGATAATCAAAAATAAATTAGGCAATATTGAATTACTCACTCTCCACCTCTGTAAGTTAATATCAGTCCAGTGTTCTTATTCTTTTACTTGAGCGAGTTTCTGATTCTGATTCTGATTCGTGCAATCTTCGTTTTCTACCATTATTTAGTGCTGTATTCCAAATAGGACCTAGTGATTTTTCTATGGCTGTTTCATTCATTATGTCATTTCTCGATTTAATTTCGATGGATTCTCTAATCAGTCTAGTCGCGCAACATGTTTCTTTTAAATCTTACTTACTTAAATATCTATTTGTCAACAATTCCGGCATTTATTATACTAATTTTAAATGATTTACGTTTTATATTTATCATTACAAACGACTCATCATTGTCGAATTATTTATTTGACGATGCGATTTCAGATGGATATTTCAATTTGAGGTATTTTTTTTAAAGTTGAAAAAATGCTGTTCCTTATGAATGCATTTATTAGTGTTAACTAGTACATGATTCACGGTAGGTTTTATTGTTTCAAGTTTCAAACTAATTCCATACTCCTGTATCAAAAGTTTGTGCGTGCACACGAGGCGAACACACTCAGTAAAATAAATCTGCGAATATTATCGATGGTGGAGATTTTGACTTTTCTTAAAATTGAAGTAAAACTGACATTTGTGTCGAATTAACACAAATTTTTCTCCATAAAAATGCAAAAGTTGTCAATCAATTTTGGTAGGCAGATTTAAAAAACAGTTAAAAACTAGGGAAAGAGAATATTGTCATCTGAATGGCTATCCAAAATTTAATTACGAATGAACGTTCAAATTAAATAACATAAGATTGCAAAATTACACGTACGATAATCTAACATTTATTTTAAGGTACTTACCTAAAGCAATAACAGATTATAACAGAGTTAGCAATATTTGAAGCTTCAAAGATAATCAAACTGCATCTGGAGTAATGCAAGCTAAAAACCGTGTGCGGGAATGGAGCTTGAACTGATATTAGTTAACATAATTTATTCCTCGTTTCCTTATTTCTTACACACACATACACACACAATCCGTTAGAATTTAATGTTTGTTTTATCTTTCGAAAAATGTTGTTATCATATCAGTTTGTAGAAATTTGAGGAGAAATTGAAAAAAATGTTTATTGTAGCTGAAATAAATTAATTTTAGCTTTGTACAAGGGAATTGTGCTTTGAATCTTTTTAAAGCTCGAAATATTTTACTCGCATTTTGGGTCTCGCATTTCAAAAACAGGTTACGCATATTGTAAATGCAAAAAACTGCTATCATCATTATCTGTGTGTATTATTCGTATTATTTTCACTGGTTGTTGAAAACAAAGATATGCAGAAATCGATTATTTTCGATCCAACCAAATATTCCAAAATTGATTTGTGTAAATATTTATTAACTGTTTATTTTCGAGCAGGCTTCTAGCATGAAATAATTCATAAGAAAACTTTCAAAATGGATTATTGAGTGTCGCGTTGAATATGGATCTCGAAAGATTTACTTTTCTTATTAAACTAACAGTTAACAGCCGTAATGACGGTATTCTACGCTTCAGTGAGCTTTTCTAATGCACCCTCACATAACTTATTTATTCTAATATTAGCTTCCAGATCCAAATGAATATATAAATGACAAATCTCTACCGATCTTGTCAAAATTTCAAAGCAATGTCTGTTATTTTTATTGTAAGATTTTTAAATAAACTTGCCATTTGTTCGCTGCTATTTGGTCAACTATCATGTTGGTTAAACAACACAAAATTTTAAAATAATGACCCAATATATTGATCTGAATGTGATCCGGAAATAATCGTTTTTCTAGACAATGTCGAGATAAATATTACCAAATAATGACTTAAACAAGAATGAAAAAATAAATTTAGAAAAATACCATTTAAATGAAATCGGAAATTATTTTTGCTCATTTATAGGATAAAGCAAGTTTTTGGCTTCTCTCGTAATTTATATTTCTTAGAAAATTTCATCAAATACGCGTATTATTTTATTTCATTTATTATTATTTATTATTTTTATATATGTTTATGTTTTGGAGAAACCTTTCTTTGAGTGATAATTGATAGTTGAAAAATAAAGGTTTTACAGAAATTTTATATGATTTAAATAACTGTCAGAGGATGAAAAGAATTGATAACAGAATTAACTGATGCATTATCGAATAAGTTAGAACAATTTGTACTTAGTATTAATTTTTTTTAAATTACATGTTTTAAACTTGTTATTGGGTTTTCAAACAGTACACTGATGCCTTACAACATGTATACGGCACATACCTTAATTAAATAAGTGATTGCTTATTGTTTTCCCATTAAATGTGGCCGTATGATGTAGTCCGTCACCGTGGAATGGAGATGTGTGCGAATGCACAGATCATGTCGATCCTTCCAAGCCGAACAGCAAAGAGTGGTCAAACTTACACAGTCCCAGCTCCTTGCAGAGGAAGGGCGATCTTAAAACTCTTACAGATATTTTTTTAGAATCATGCTTATTTTACAGTCAGTCCGGGAATGGTAGCATGATCCGTGCCGGGTCTAAGGGGACACAGCCATCATCCCGTTTCATGTGAAGCCTCGTGTTTTGTCTACATGCGCAATATTTTTTATTGTGTTTGACGGAAAGCGAGCAAGCGTGCCAGACGTGAAGGGCAAGTTTCGGCTGTTGAACGAAATTTTGGCCACTGGCATCTGGACAGATACTGGTCGTCAGCCTTGGTTGGCCGATTATCTAAGAGAAGGAAAACTCCGAAAACAATCCATCCTCCCTAAGAATGGGCGACATGATGTTTTTATTACAGTCCATATATCATCAGGAACGACTTTTGGTTACATGACAGTGAAAATTTAATCAATTTTGGCTTTTTTATGGCTGTGTATGATGATGGTGATGACAGTAATGCATGGTCTGATAAAATAAATCCAATTGTAAATTAAGATTTCTTTCGCCGATGGTCCTTTAAAGATATATAGATATATATATATATATATATATATATATATATATATATATATATATATATATATATATATTCGGGTAGCTTGGATTGCACATTACCTGACGTACAAAATATGCACAGCAGAATACGCTACTTTTGCGAATGTAACGGTGTGATATTTTTTACAAAAATGATAATCACGAAAAGTTGCTGCTCTATTCCAGGGTGTACCTTTGGTTCAATGGAAATTCTCAGATCAGTAGTGAATTTCAATTGGTACAATTGGTAATTTATCAATCATTATCTGCGCGTGTGTTGATAACAGTTATTTAAATCACGTTTTCGGCTTGATGTAAATATGAATCTCGTTTTGCATAAACAAGAGTATAGCATTGTAAAACCTGTCATCAGTCGAACACAGGGATGCATTACGACGATCCGTACACATTGCGATTTGATCCTCCATCGTCAGTTGGCAATCGTGCCTTGTTGATAATGTTATTGCCAATCAACTTGAGTTTCACCAATTTGGACATACCTGACCGGCCTCTCAGTAACCAGGTTCTATTGTTGCAGCTATACACCGCTTACTGCCATATTAGCGTAGCGGTGCAAGAGACTGCGTGTATTTTATTTATTAATTAGATTACCGGGAGTTATTTTATCTGTAGCAGTGCAATTGTTAAAACACGTTGAATGAGTATTAATTAAATATTTATTCAAATTGTAGAATAGTAGGCGTTATTAAATAATCGGAGCATGCTGCGCTCGTTTTTGAGCCAAGTTTAACAATTAAAATTAACTAAGCTTACAAGAAATATAACTTGAAGTGCCGGTGGGCAAATGCATTCTCTTTATTTATATAAACGGACAACATTTTGTTATCACCCTCTCTAAATTCGAAAAAAAACTTCTTGCACAATTAATAAGTGACTTCTTATACCGTCACATAGGAAGCAATGGTTGCTCTAACAAAGCAGCTGGAAGGAAAATTGCAGAAACACACACCTCATAAGAGATACTAGATTGTAGACTTTGAAGATAACACGACGTATCACGTGTTATAAACGTTACTACGATTATCTGAATAATAAGAACTGTTTGGTAAACTAATATATAATGCACCAAACGAAAGGAATATAATTGGGCTACCTAATCTTATGAACAACCAGAAATCAGAACTTGTTGTGGACTGAGGTACATGAGTAGAACTTATGTTAAAATTAAAATCTAAACGCAAAAGGTCATCATGGTATATCAACTGATGACCAAATGCTACTGCTTTCAGTCGGCTCTGAGGCGCCGTGCGTTATTTAAACAGAATATTGAAGCAGTCGTGCCCAGGTTCGAGTTCTGTCCGCGGCAAATTCTAGCCAGTACATGATGAGTTCCCAATAAGGGCGAAACCGGTCTACTGGATGAATTGCCTTTTCTACATTATACAATTCTTAGTTTATACTGACATATGTAAGTAATTAAGGGGTCAGGTGTTTAGATCAATACCGCAACCTTGATTATAATAATTGTTATCACCACCCGCGCAACCAATGTTCTTTTGGTTACGACATTCATTCCGTGTGGAATGATTTAATAAATTCAGATGAGAATAATATGGATGCACAAGTAATCTTTATTGATATATATATATATATATATATATATATATATATATATAATTTGAAAGACAAATTAGATGGTGTCGTTTCACTAAGTCCCTTTGGCAATTGATTGTAGATTTTATAAATTTCGTAAATAAAAATAACTTTCCCACTACATTGTACTGAAAATTTATATTAATAATTATGTCTGTATTACTTTTATTACACGTGCAAAATCTACGAACAATTAGTTATTAAATGCACCTAGATAATATCAAATAAACTTTTAATTATAAATTAGGCGAAGTTTACGTGTAGCAGTTTTGATGCTTCGGAATTGAATATCATGTGCAAATACATGGAAATCTGACCACCTAAGAATGTTTTGCTAAACAGAATTAAGAAAATAGTAAAACAATGATTTGATTGATGTCAAACGTTTTGCAATTATTACTTAGTCGAAATGCTTACAACATCCAAGGGAATATCAAGTGGTTTTGGCAAGGTTGCATATAAACTTTGTGTCATTTGTTACTCGCAACAAACAGTATTTAATCAATTGTTACTCACCAAAATCCGCAAATTATGGCTGCTCAATTTACTCTTATTTAATTTTTTCATATTTCACAGTGGCTTAGCTATTTACTTTGCAAAATAAGAATTCTAGAACAAGGTAAACAAATCTTAAATGTACATAAATTATTTTAGCAACTACCTATATTTTGAATGTTGAAGAATTATATTTCACTTACGATTGAACTATATACATTGCAAACAATTATAATGTCATTCAATTGGTCATAAATCCGAAAATCTGTTGGCATTTTTACATCTCGAGGCGTCGTTCAACATTCTTTGATAACAACATGAATACTAGACATACCTCTAACAGAAGTAAAACTGATAAAATTATATTACTTAATTTATTCATTTTGCATGCAGTTGAATTATTCTTAAAGGATTAAAGTTTAAATATGGAAAACATCATACATTTGTTACGGTTTGACAGAGAAAAAATTATGTAGTTAGTTAATGTTTGTTACGGAGAACCAATATATATATATATATATATATATATATATATATATATATATTATAGATATCCATGCCGTTTTAATTAACACAGTATTCTTATAATTAGGAAAACAACACATAAATAACAAAGTGGGTAAAGGCCATTTATTTCCGTGAATACTAAACATCTCTTATACAATCATACATATTTATACATTTTGGTTTTCAATTGATTAGTATTATATATATATATATATATATATATATATATATATATATATATATATGCATTTGAGTATCAGTTATTTCGTATCTACTAACAAATCAGTCCGAAAATGACCAGACGAATAAACCTAATTCAGCATGGATAGATAATATGCTTTTAGTTCAACTAATGCGGATTTACACATTCGTCTACGAGATTGTATCGATCAATCATCTCGCATTCCTCAACCAAAAATATAGTGGACATAAGGCTTAATGACGGTTCTTAATGATGAATCGCTAGTAAGCCCGAAATAATTATTCACATGAGATTATACATTAATTGACACAGAATTTGGCTTATCCATCTATTCCTATTTGAACTAATACAGAATAATAATTTACACAATTAAACCAGATTTGATTTCGCGGGTGGTGGTTACAATTCTTTAAATCAAGTTTGTGAGCTTGACGTAAACACCAATTCCATTATTATTAACCAGTCGTCGAACAACATGACAAAACTACCGTCAGTAGAAACACACTGACGCGTTTCGACCTTTCAACATCATCATTAATAGCGAGAATCAACCCGCATTGAATGAATATGTATAGTAAAATTAGATTCGCGGCTCTCACCTCTAGTAGTCTTGCCTACCTGGTTCGTAACTGGAATTGTCGGCTGCGCAATCTCTATGCAGTCACGAACATTAGCTGTTTGTAGCTTTCACCACACACACACGCACACACACAAACACACCTATATATATAAATATATATATATATATATATATATATATATATATATGACAATACAGTTAAACAATGATTGATTGCGCGGGTTTGGTTAAAAATTCTTTCCATTTATCTACATTTCGATTTGATTCTCGTTAGTTGGTTGACCATCGTATTCTGATGATGATCATGGAAGGTCGAAACACGTCAGTGTGCGAGCCTGATGGTTGTTTTGCTATGTTGTTCGACGACTGGTTAAGTTCAATGAGATTGATGCTTACTTCAAGCTCGCAAACTTGATTTAAAGAATAAATTTCACAGCTTCTACTCTAGTCGGACTACTAAGGTCTTAAACTATATTTTAGCACTTAAAAACAACATATTTTTTAATGTTTGATTGTTCTTATTTCCTTTTCCCACCAGCTGCGCTCATAATCTACCTTCTGCATGATGTGTGACTAGTTAAAATAATAGAATTGGTGTTCAGCAGGTGTCGGAAAACTTTATTTAGACAAATGCTATCACCACCTTGAAAATCAGTGATGTATTCATTGAAAAACTAATATTAATGTGACAATAAACGCAAAAAAGTTACTCTATAATCATTAAATAAAGCAGAATTTATTCTTGATATGTTAACGTTTTAATTAAGTCTGCGATTCCCATCTGTTACCCAATTTTATGTAGTCACGATCATCATACCTTTTGAAATTCTGACCACATTTATGTTTTTTATGCAATCAAAGATTGCTAAAGCAAATGTTCCTACATTTGAAATTAAACGTTATAATTTGAAGTGTTTTCTCATATCTTGTGCTAAAATATGTTAACAAAAAATTATGTTCTTCTCAAATCGCAACGAACCTTTTGTTTCAGTCAAAAGCCTCGCTACAACACAGCCTGGCAACTAACCATGCGAAATCATTGACAGGTGATTGCAACTGTCCCGTTGACAACACAACTCAGGTTCCCACAGAAGACAAAATTCCGGAAGTGAATTTCAGGAAGAATAGCGAAATTGTTGAAGGTAACCAGGCGCTCGATGTTGGAAAATACAACATTCATGAAAAGTAAGTTGAGGCACAGTTTTATAGTTGTATATTTTGAAATCATTTTTCATGCTACAAAATTCAGATATTTGCGGCTTCAGTCAATGTTTTGAATGACGAAAAATGATTTCAGTTTTAAACTTTTCTAACTTATTTAAAATTTATCGCTTTAGTCTAAAATCATAAATCATTCGTAGAACGTGTTCTACAACAAAGTTAAACTTATTTGATGTCATAATCCTATTTATGCAAGTTTGTTAGGCTTCGTATGAACTCCAGCAATTACGCTGGTCTGATCTTTTAAATCGCTTAATTCAAGTCGGATTATTCTTTAGGGAGTTAGTTTTTTTTCCGCGGTCAACAGCAGATTGGTTTAGCAGATACAACGGTATTTTGTGAAATCGGGAAAATTTAAATCGGCAAAAATTTTATTAATGTATTAAGGATCATCGCGACGAAAGCTGAATCTCTGCCGAATTTAATTTCTTCATGTTCGCGCAATGAATGCCAAGACCTCTGAGGCTTGTTAAAAGCCAAGAATACCTCTCGTAAGTAAAAAAATTTGTTATCCAGAAATTTAAAAACAAAGGATTGAATAACTATTAAATAGATTTGAAGTTTCTCAGCTATTTTGGGGAGCTGGACAGAAGCGGACGTGCTATGCAAACGCAGTTTTTATGAAGGACATCAGTGTGTTTAGTTAGTGCGGCCACATTATGTATGTCTTGTACAATGCACATTTATCAATAGCACTAGACAAAGCAAAATATTATAGAATGTCGATAAAAATATTAATTTTATGTGTAAGTTTTTTATAAACTAATTCCAGCTGCCTCGTGACCAGTTTTTCATAAGTTTAAAAATAATATTTGATTATTTTCTTCCCAAAAACCGAAGCATAAAACAAGACAGAAATCATTTAAATCATTTATGGTTTTGCTGAGTCAGTTGATGAGCAGAAGACGTGCTAAAGTGACCAGAAATAAGTGCATTTTCTTTTGGTTCCATTTGGTGTGGGTCTATGTATTTTATAAAACAGAAATTTATGATTAATTGCCATTTAATCGTACGCTGACTTGCTGCAGACCAGCTACTGGCAAGACTTCGAAGAAAACTTCAATTCGTGACCGCAATTACTGCATATCGGTACGCATGCATTAGCTTTTGATCCAAGTAAGTAGGCCGGCACACTATGTTTTGGCCAAATGATGCAAAACATAATTCCTGAGTAAAAACACTTTTGCAACTGAACAGTGCATAGACGTCCGCTACTAAGCAAGAACATTTGAGCACCTCTCCGTTATGTATCACAGAGACTGCCATTAAAGTACCTACTAAAATTGTATCAGACATGAAAATGTGGCCGTTGACCAATTATAACCATGGTAAATTTTCGTCGGATGTATGGTAGTGGCAAATTCATGTACAAAATTTGGGCTAAAGTACAACATTTTTTAACACACTTACTCATTTGTAAGATTCCTCGCTCGTAAATAATTGTTTTCTAAAATTCTTAGCATACTATTTATTTGTAAAAACTCGAAAGGCAATTGGTGTAAAATGCTATTTCATTTCCGAAATGTATTCAAAATAAACGGCCTTACCACCAGTTCTATATTGCTTGAAGAAACTCGCACCGATTCTTCAGGGGCATTTGCAAGACAAAGTAACAAACCCAGTATGCGGCGTCAAGCACTAGTTGTTTAATATAAAATCAATGGAATATCTGGCCAAATCACTGTAAAAAAATAACGCTTAGAGTTTGCATTTATTCACTTTAATAAAACCTTGGACATCCGAAAATCTATTGAATTCTTTAAATCAAGTTTGCGTGCTTGAAATAAACACCAATCCCATTGTATTTAACTAGTCGTCGAACAATATAGCAAAACTATCGCTAGTCGCAACGCACTGACACGCTTTCCATATATATGTGCAATGCGATTTAATCCTCGCTTGTCCGTTTGCCGTGGTACTTTGATGATGAACATGGAAGGTCGAAACGCATCGGTGCGTTGCGACTGGCGGTAGTTTTGTTATGTTTTTCGACGACTGGTTAAATACAATGGGATTGGTGTTTACTTCAAGCTCGCAAACTTGATTTAAAAATTGTTACCACCACCCGCACAATAAATTATTGCTTAATTGTAAAACCTATTGAATGTTTCTGAGGCGTGAATTCTCTATTTTCCGCTCATTAGCAAAGCTAACACTTATATATTCCAATTTGACGACTTGCTAATCCAGATATACGTAATAAATATTTCGAAATCAATAATTGAAGTAAACACCGATACCATTGTATTTAACCAGTCGTTGAACAGCATAAGTAAACTACCGCCAGTCGCACGCATTGACGCGTTACTTCCTTCAATGATCATCATCAGAGTATGACGGCCGATTGACTAGCGAGGATCAAACCGCATTGCATATATATATGGAAAGCAAAATTAGATATGCGTCTCCAACTCTCTGGTAGTCTTGTATACTTATTTTACTTTTTTGCTAGCATTCATATGCCTAGAATCCGAGGGTATTTTAAATGACGAATAGTTGAATTCTCGTAGGGACAATGTGTTCCTACGGTTTCTGGTTGAATGCTTAGTATTAAGCTTGGATAATTCTTTTATTAATGATGCAGATTGCTAACTACAAAATAATTTAAAGCATAGCCTTTATGAAGAACACGTGCCAAAACCCCACAAAAAATGCAAACTTAATGAACTATTACTTAGTCGTTTGGATAAACAAAAGACGATGTCGCTTCAACTCCGTGTTCCATCATCATGGATAAATACGAGTGCGTATAAATTGGGGACTCTCTGGCTGGTGTTCTGCCATCCATCGGATGTCCACAATAACGATTTTAACCACTGAAACCGTTGCAAGACCTTTTCTAGTGCCATACCGATAGGGTGGTTTTATTTTTCATTTGTGGCGTGTTTACATTACTAGGAATACACACAGCAAGCAACATTAATTGAAATAGGATCAGCCCGGCTTATCAAATTCAGCGCGAACGATATGAATAATCTCCTATAGACCTGTGTTTCGTTATTACAGGTGATTCATCATTTGGAGCCGTAACCGCGCTCTGTATCCACTATATATTTGGACGATACGCCCTAGTTCATGTGATTATACTTCTGATTAAGCAGAATTTTGTATATCTTTCTGATTCTGTGTAAACTCATTTAATACAAGGCACGGAATAAATAATACGTAATTGCATATATATTAGGTCTCTGCGAAAAGGAAAAATAACTAACACGTATTTAATTTGATGATATCATCTTTACCATGAAATATGTTAATTTATGTGATTCGATGCCGGTGTGTTTGGATTTCCTGGAGTAACAGGTGTTCAGAAATGGTCTTAAATTAAAAATAGGGAAATTGGTCCTAACGCAAGACCAATGGGGTTTGTACCTTGTACCGGCTCGGGAAATATTACATATGGCGAGTTGGCTTTGAGGTCTCGTTGACGAAGACTCTTCAAATACAAGTAACCTAATTAATGCATCAATACACATATTTTCAGAATATTGTTCCGTCCAATAATCCAACATTCCTTGACCAAACACATAGTACATATAGGGCGTTGTACCGGCTCGTATTTTTGAGTCGGCTTGAGGCACGAAACACTTTTTTTGTTTGAGGTAAGACCATTTGTTCATGCTGTCTTTGGTTCATCTATCTGATCACATTTACACCAATTAATTACTAGGTTCGTATTACCGAAGGCGCGATTTCCTTTGAAATATTTGATATAATATATAGATTATTTTAGAAACTGGTTAAAACTCAATGTAGGGTCATATTAGTTGGGTAAATTATACTGTACTGGCACAAGTAAGATGTTGCTGAAATTCGATGCATTTTATAATTCATTTGATGCTTTCATTTTTTACAATTTCAATTAACATTTGAAGTAGAACGGAAATTCGCAGAAAATCCTATTACCTAAACCTCATTTTCTAAAGAGGTCTTAAAGTGGATTTAACTGTCATTAAATCCATAGGTTATTTCTAAGCTTAAATAACCTGATGGTATTATTTTATGTTATTTAAATAAAAGTATTACTTATATAATATTTAACATATTGCTTTATCAATTTTCAGCATGGAAAAAGATAAATTGGATTTATCTTAGCGATTATTTTGTACACTTGATTTCAAAATTAAGATTATGAAAATTCATATTTTGTGGATATTTCTATTATTTTCACAGTGCGTAGTTGCGACTATCTCTAAATTATAAAATGTCTCAAAATAAGCACTAAATTCATTTTATGACACTGGCGCACGATGTTCAAACTACTGTGTGTTGCACAAATTTTCGCATTACCGCATTCATTGCAATTTAATTTTAATCAAGTGTGCGATCTTGATATAAACACCTGTCCCATTATGCACATATATTTGCCAGTATAAAATAAGTATTGTATAGTGTGGAAAAGGCAATTCATCCAGTAGACCGGTTTCATCTCTTTTGAGAACTCATCACGTACTGTCCAGAATATGCCGTGGAAAGGGCTCGAACCTGGGAACGTCCTGCTTTCGACGTGGGCAATTGTTCGCGGAAAATTCTTGACAGTACGTGATGAGTTCCCAATAAGGACGAAACCGGTCTACTGGATGAATTGCCTTTTCACACTATACAATTCTTATTTTATACTGACATATGTAGGTAATTAATGGGTCAGGTGCTTATATCAAGATCGCAAACTTGATTATAGTAAATGTTATCACCGCCCGCTCAACCAATGTTTGTTTAATTATATGAATGTTCATTGCACCTTATTAGCGCATAATATGGTGTAGAATAACTAAGATCGAACCGCAATGATTTTATATATTAAAAGCTAAATTGGAGCAACATAAGCATGTTAATTTTTAATACGTTGACCACACAATTTCTAGGCTTTCAAAATCCTACACCAATTTTTGGCTTTTGCAACATTTGTGAAAATTATTCAATAGACAAATTTTGTCACTATTTTTTCTTTCCTGAACGATGGCTTAAAAAATAGGAATGGCAATTATATTTAATTGCCAAATTTGACTGAAACACTGTTTATGTCCACCGTATAATTAATGTTTGCTGAAATTAATTGCTAAAATGATTTTCAAAATCATATCGAATTTATTCTGGCTATAGTTTTACCAATTTAGATCCGTGTGCAAATGGAAAAATCTTTTGACACGCAGCTTTTCTATGTTGGCAATAAACCAAACTTAGAAACGCACAAAGCTATAAAATATTATCTGAATAAGATTATGACGATTTTAAATATTTACCATTGAAAAATGTTTTTGTAGAGGTGGTGTGTAGCCTTACCGATTTATCATAGATTTGCTGGATCTGTACTTGTTAAGCTAATATGTTTAGGTATGACTGTAATAACTTACATAAACTGAATTAAGAAATCCACTGGGACGTAACAGAACAAAATATTAATTAATGTTATACCAATAAACAAATTTATATGTTGTGTTTTCCTCAAGAATATATTTCTTCGTAAATCAGTTGTAATTATTTAATACATACTGACAAAATAAAGAATAATTAACGAAACAAAAACTATACGACCGAACGATATATAAAAGACGAGCATCTATTAATAAGACAGACATTAATAGTCTGCATTGTACAAAGCTTGACAAGGTATATATCATTTATTTACTTGAAAATGTTTATTAATTAAGTCATTCGATGCCTATAAAAAAGGGAAAGATTTGTTACTAATATTATCAATACAAAATAATCTCTCACTTAGGAAATATCTAGCTAAGATTATAAGATAAGGGTTGAATTAACGAAGACATAGCAATTTTATGCATGAAAATGTGCTACGGGATATATATATATATATATATATATATATATATATATATATATATATATATATATATATATATATATATAACTAAGCAACATTCAAATAATATTGTAATTATCCATGTATAAGGAAATTGAATTTTGAAACTCTAAATTTCATAATTGATTTTTATCCCTTCAGAAACGTTGCTTTTAGTCTTTTTTCAATAAATAAAATAATATATTTATTCAAATTGAGGAAGAAATTTGGAATTGCCAGAAAGCATATTATGTTCTCAAAGGTGTCTTTCGTTAAAACGAACTGTATGGATACATTCAGCGAGGCCTCTTGCGTATTGATTTCCTTAAATTAAAAATTTTGGGCTAAACTAAATGCTAGTAATGAGATATCGTGCACAGAAACAGTGACTCATAATAATAATTTTTTATTTCATATTAACTCTATCGTAAGACATTGTCTCTTCTATTATTCTAGATCACAGGTGAGTTGCTGGATCATAAGTTTGAATGCAATACCAGGTAAAACTAATATTGCTGCAATATTAGATTGTTACATAAACATATGCGCGTGTATTCTTCATGTTTATTGAAAAATTTATGTTGGTCTTAAACAGACACTATGGTCAGCATTACTAGAAACCGCGATAGGAATGTTTTTAAAATTGAATATGCAAAGCATAATGTCAAATCGTTTAATTAGATAAGGCTGTGCTACCTTAAAACGTTCATTTGTTTTATATTTGGTCCTTATTACGCTTTCTACATGCAGGTAATTTTGTTATAAGGGCCTCTAGTTGGGCCTTCACCCAAAAAGGCCAAAGTATAAATTAGAAAATCAGCTTCGAATGCGTTTTTCCCAAGTACTTCGATGGTTCATTTATTGGTTCGTCACTAATTTTGCTCTATTTTTCTCGAATTTCCTGCACAGCCGTGCTAATTGCGACACAAAACTAAATTGATGCGATAAAATAAGCAGTAATTAAAAGATGAAAAATACAAATACACTGAGAACAAAGCTATCAACAAAAAATGGAACGACTCTTTATTTGAAGGATACAACAGCCTATTGTTCGTCTGCATGGGCTATCCAAGAATTCTGTCATTTTAACATTCTTTACATTTTTTTAAACAATATATCTTGCGAATTCGTCGCAGATTTGCGCTAAAGATTAGTATATAATTCTTTAACAAAATAAATTCTAAAAATAAACAAATTTGACTAAACTAGTTAAATTGATTTATGAATATTTCTATTAACGAATGTTTCTTTTCTATGTCACCAGTAGTAAAATCTGCCTAAATGTATTGAATTTAATCCATTTTACTTTATTCAGAATAAAAAAATTTAAAGTAACAATAATAAGAAGAAGAGTAAGAAGAAATAATATAGAATGTATGCATTTTCTGACATCGGTCAACATTTCTGCAATGAAAAAGTAGTTCACGTGTTATTAAAAGGTGGTCATGAGCTGCAGACCAATTTAAAAGGCTTTGTTGGAGTAACAGAAGTTAAAAATGATTGGCATTCCTAATTTTCGTTGAATTACGCCTATCTTCAAAACCATGGTGTGGGTTTTCTTTACAGGTATGCTGTGTGTAATATTGGAGGATATGGCTTTGAGGTCGCCTTGTCGAAGACTGTGTGTGAATTTTACACTATGACTGTTCGAATATACATGCGTATATAAGATTGCTCTGTCTAAATGTCTCGCATTTGTAAAGCGGAAATATTTAGATTTTAGGCACATTGCTAGCTCATAACCCTGAGTCCCCTGTAAGCACGAAACGCACGTGCAAAAAGAAATGATTTTTTTGTTCATGCTGACTTTGGAATATCCTTCTGGTCCTATTTGAAGTAATATGTCAACAAGTACGCAAAATATATAATAGTTAATTGCATATATATATCAGTTTTCTACGACAAGGGTTATATAATTAGGTAATAAAAATAAAATATCAATGATTTCGCAGGTGGTGGTAACAATTCTTTAAATAAATTTAGTGAGCTTGAAGTAAACACCAATCCCATTGTATTTAACCAGTCGTCAAGAAACATAGCAAAAATACCGCCATTCGCACGCAATGACGTGTTTTGACCTTCCATGATCATCACCAGAGTACGACGGTACACTGACTAGTAAGGATAAAAACGTAGTGCATATATAAGGAAAGCAAATTAAGATATAAGGCTCTCGCCTCTATTAGTCTCAAATACTTTGTTCTTGACTAAGCAAATGATGTTAATTAATTCCGAGAGTTAGATACGGAACAAAATAAACTCTACACATGAATTGTGTTTCACAAAGCAGATTAAAAATATAAAAATCTTGGGGAGCAAACTTTCATTAACCTGAAGTGAATCAAATGAGAATACATGAGGAATATTTTTTGACATTTTGCAATATGGATATGTTACGTGGTATATATAACATAATTCCGAATATTGTAGTGTAATAAAATACAGCTAATATTCAACCGATATAACAATATTCTTGAAGATACAAAATTATCAGTCAATTATAATTTTTTAAATTATTTTTATTTTCTGGCCAGGCGCGCATTAAAATAATTCACTGATTGTATCTCGTTTTTATAAAAGATTTAAAAATGAAGTTTTAAATAGTCAGAAATATTATGGTTTGATGCAAACGATATTTCTTATTTAAAAAAAGTAGTTTTATGGGAATTAGTGTAACAATTTATACAATTTCAAAAGGATATTATTTCAAAAAATTACTTTAATATTAGTGAATGTTATTTAAGTTGTGAAACGAATGATTTGAATGTTAAATTTTGTGTTTTTAGCCACTTCTTTTAACATTGATATTTAATATCAGTTATTCAAAAATGAGCACAAAAAAAACTTTCAATCCGATTAAATGTTGATATATAATGCGCAGTGCTGTCCTCATTGTTTTTAATCTCTCTGCTTATTTCCTGTGCAGGAAAATTGATAGAACTCATAGATCAGTGAGATCTTGTATAACCTACTTTTCCAGGTGCACCGATTTTATTTGGCACTGCCTGATAGGTTCTCAATTTTCTCTTCATTTTATAGCCATCCATCAGCTGTTTTTCTGAAAACGATATTGAAACAAGATTTGCCGAACTTTTCCGAATTTTTTGGACTTCATTTCTAGTTCCTTTTTCAGAGTTGGAAGCGTGTTAATTTTTATACGTACTTGTAATTTTTTAAAAATTATCTAAGATTTTAACCGGAAGATCCTTGCAATTTATTATGAAATTTTAAAATTAACTTATGAACCTGACTTAGCTGGTGCATATTAAAACAATATTTTTAACTTGGAGGCAATATAAGTCTAATTTTACTCCTCTTTTCGTAGTTTATGGGACCTGAGAACTAGTTAGCTAAGCAAAATGATAAATTATGAAATCGATTGATTAGATCGTGTCGATGAAATACTAAATATTTTGTGAATATCTTAAAAACAATTCAAATACATCTAATATTTTGATCTCAATGACAAAGACGCTATTAATTGATTGTAATTGATTCGAATATTTTCTGAACAATTTTTGAATGGCACTACTTTACCCTTTTGCTGATTTAACCACATGCAAATATGTTTTTAATTTAGGCAATCAGAAATTACGGGGTGGTTCTCTTGAGTAATTTAACCTAGTAGGCAAAGTTTAAATTAATGCTGAACCAAAAATTTATTTGACCTGTTGACAAAACTGTGGTACAACTGCGAAGAACTGGCGGCATTTTTCCAATTGTTTGAGGCTGCTTGAATAAAATTTTGGTTTTGTATCAAATTTTTTTTGCGAAAAACTTGATTTTCAAGACTTGATAAACCACACATGCAATCAGTGATTTTAAAATTATGCTATCGTAACTGAATCTGCACAAGCAAACCAGCTTATTATTGCAATAATTGCTGAAGTCCTAATTGACATTAGTTGAAATGATTTTGAATAAAAAAGCGTAACTCAGCTGGAAACCTAATTTATAGAAAGAAGTTGCAAATCCTTTAAAGCTTGCAGCAAGATCTGTTTTGTACAACCTCGTATATTAACAGAAGCAAATACAAAAAAGTTCATTTTTGTTAGTCTCCACTTTGTTATATTCTAATTACTAAAATATTATTTTTCTTGCGAAATCGCACAATGATTTATTTTGTGTGTCCATTTCGCATTACGTCAAGAGATAAATAAATAGACACTACACAGGCATGCATTTTTGTGTGTGCAAGTGTGTATGTTGGTTGGTTAGAGTCTTCACAACCATACGGAAGCAATAAATCTGAAATTGTCGAAATTGATACGCGTAATATGACGCTGTGATTTGCCTCACTAGGCAAGCCGTGGGTTTTTCCACAACGAAATGTTCAAACAGCATCGGAGAAATGTCCAACTGCCAGAATGTTTTTATCAGTACCGCTGGTCGTAAATAAGTCAGCAGGATGATATACATACGTAAATCGTGTGCAATTTAAACAGCCACATACGTATACGGAACAAATCGACGCGAAAAAGATTAGACACGAGAAGGTTGCACATTTAGACTCGTTTATCAAATGCATGCTAAATAGTAGCATGCTTGTCATCCTAATTTATTGCTTATAAAGGCAAAATTATTATTCAACTAAATATTGGATAATTCTTCATATATATATATATATATATATATATATATATATATATATATATATATATATATATATATATATATGTGTGTGTGTGTGTGTGTGTTTGTGTGTGCATGTTGTGCGAATAAAATAAAAAGCAACTGAGATAGAAAGTGCAATTTATATACCAAACCCATTGGACACTCACCAGCTAGCGGTCTCAAGGGATATGGCCGAGAATTGAACCAGGGTGTGCCTGATTTAGTGTCACGCAACTTTTTCTCTACGACACCGAATCCGCGCATTGTAGCAATTTTCAGACCTATGTAAATTTTACATATTATTTCAGTCTTCGATCATGTGAATCTTATTCTGCATTACTAACGATCTGCCGTTTCATCTGGGCGTCCCAAAAACGACAGTTCAAGACAGCCAAATAATTGTTTTTTCATTCTACCTGGGGTTGTTGTAACCCATTGTTGAGACCTCACAGGTATGTTCTCCTGACGTAGCATTTAAGGCATTTACTAAATGAAACAACAGAGTGGAGTTAGCCACATACGAAGCCTTATGGATAAACATTCTGAAGCCGGATTAATGCAAGCAGATGAAGCATGTTCCAAAATTGAGCTTAAACTGGAGGTGACGCACGCAATTGTTTGATTGTTCCCTTATTTCACACTCTCGCCATGTTTACATAATGGCAATTTATTTTGAGGCTAGCAAACTTCACTTCACATTCTTTCCTTTATATATATCCTGGGTTTGAATTTAATTATGTGGATAGCAACTAGTCTCCCTCGGTTTTACTCCTATTCCTCTTTTTAGCTGATTAGTAAGCGTACATACGTACGTGTCTGTGGTTGTGTCTGTTTGCGTGTAGGGTCTTTTTCGTTGTATTGCAAATTTATGGCTGAGATCTGGTTATTCTTGTATTGATGGATTTATAATTAACCAACTATTTGCTTAGTTTTATTATAACCAAGGTTCTGGTCTAGATATAAGCACCTGATCCATTAATTACTTACATATGTCAGTATAAACTAAGCATTTTATAATTTAGAAAAGGCAATTCATCCAGTAATTAAACGAACATTGGTTGCGCGGGTGGTGATAACAATTTTTATAATCATGGTTGCGGTTTTGATATAAACACCTGACCCATTAATTACTTACATATGTCAGTATAAACTAAGAATTGTATAGTGTAGAAAAGGCAATTCATCCAGTAGACCGGTTTCGTCCTGTCCGCGGCAAATTCTGGCCAGTACATGATGAGTTCCCAATAAGGACGAAACCGGTCTACTGGATGAATTGCCTTTTCTACACTATACAATTCTTAGTTTATACTGACATATGTAAGTAATTAATTGGTCAGGTGTTTATATCAAAACCGCAACCTCGGTTACAATAATTCATCCAGTAGACCGGTTTCGTCCTTATTGGGAACTCATCATGTACTGGCAAGAATATGCGGCGGACAGAGCTTGAATCTGGGCACATCCGCTTCGGAATCTGGTTCTCTAACCACTGAGCCACCCTGCCGCTCTGTTTGCTTTGTTGGCTGTTACGTGTAAAAATGTTTTTTTTCTCGTGTGTTATCTTTCGTTTCGCCTTGTTCCTCAATTTTGGTCTGTCCCCGTGGAAACAGCTCACATACGGTATCACGAGCGTTAGTAAAAGCGACTGAAATTTCAAAATATTATGAACATTCAATAGTACAAACCGCACAGTCTGCACTGTTACCAAAGTGACAGAACAAACTTTAAAAACAAGGTGAAACGAAAGACCACACTCGAGTAAAAAGCATACGTAGACGCAATAGTGTCTTCTCTTTAATAGGTTGGGCTAGGAATGTTTAAACAAAATATAAATAAATCAATTTTGGAATGTTTACTACAATTGCTTTTTAACTGTGTTAAAATGATACAGTTTTGTTCCATTTTGCTTGACAATTCGCCTAGAATTGGAGGAACGAATGGTTTTTCAGGGGTCAGCAATACTAAACTTTCAGAAATCAACATTTTTGTTCATTTGCCTACAATCATAGCGTTGAAAGGTTTAGTGTATGAAACTAACTTCACATTAAAGAAGAGTGCTGACTCACCACGAGTTGCATTCACAGGTTGTTGCTTTGCACAATCAATTTCGCAAAGATCCGATTGACCTCCATTTCCAATTACGCATCGATCTGGCCTTCGTTTAGGCTGGTTGCGGATTCGTCTCTTTCTTAATTAATTAATGAACCAGTCAGATTATGAGGTTAAAGTGTATGAGTAATTAAATAATGTCGAGGTTTATAGTAAACTAAATAAAGACCCAACGGATAAGTTGCAAGGGTAGGTAAAGATTATAATCAATATAAAGATTGAATCGGATAAATTAGATTCGGGCTTGGGAATTCATTAATAAATCGTGATACCTGACCTCTGAGAGTTTATGGTTTAGTGAAGATTCATAAGCAAGGTAATTCACTTTGATTAATCGTTAATGTACAAAACTCACCAACTAATAGATTGTCTAATTGTCTATGCAACAGAATTAGAAAATAAACTTATTTTTTAGATTATACTTTATAGAACACATATCATTTTATTGACATTATTTGTAGATAAAATTTGATGGGGGGTGATAGAATGGCTAGCCTGGATGTTGTATCGATGTATACTAATGTCCCGGTACAAGCAGAATTAGAAAATGTGAATAGTTCTTTAACAGAGTTTCCAGAGATAATAGAAAATAGCAAAATGACGTTTAGAAGTATTATGGAAATGATAAATATTTGTTTGTACTCCAGCTAATTTATATTCAGATAAGAATTTTATAAATAATTTAAAAGTGTCCCTACTGGACAACCAAAATCAGTCCCAGTCGCTAATAATTTTATGCCTTATTTTGAAAAAAATTTTTTTAATCTCCTCTAAAGCCAAACTCAAATGTGTGATTCCTGGATGATATGTTTATAATTTGGAAGCATGGGGATAGTGAGTTAAAACAATTTCTCGAGTTAGCCAACCAGCAAAGTGAATTAAAATAATGGTGAATTACCCTTTCTAGATGTGAAAATAAAACGGAATGGTCCCAGATTGGAAAGAGATATTTTTAGAAAAGAGACTTATTCGGGACTCCTGCTTAATTTCTTCTCAAATCACCCATATGTAATTAAAATAGGTATTCTTAAATCCATGATATTAAGGAGTCTTTGAATAGTGGATATACAAAATAGAGAAAAGGAAATGAGGAGATTAAGGGAAATATTCGAACTAAACGACTATCCGACAATTCTAATAGAGAGGTTAATGAAGGAGATTTTGCTGAGATTTGAAGAAGGAAAAAAAACTAAAAAAGCGCAAAATTATGATATTACCTTGTTCAAAATTGAGCAGAAAAATAAAATATCGAAACAGTTTTAAGACAATCTCTTACTATATGCAATAAACTACCTAACCTAAAAAAAGAATATCATCTATCAATACATCAGGAGTATATGAGATACCTTGCAAAAATTGCAAGCTCAGATATATAGGCGAAAATATGTGTCCGATAATGTTTCGTAGAGGGAGCAGAAAACGGCTTGCAAATACGGACACAGTCAAGGGAAACAGGTCATGAATTAGACTCGGATGGATGCAAACGCATTGTGTTATGCAACCGCACCAGATTAACTAGATTAATTGGAGAGTCGATTGAAATAAAATCAGGGATTTAAGTAATGAATGTGTAACATTGGTAGAAAAATCATTAGGCCAAATATTTAATGAAGCTTATTCTAGGGTCCTAAATCGTGAAGCGGATGAACCACAGTTAATCATAAACCTGAATAAGAGAACTCGTTTATTGGAAACTGCTTTTGAATGACCTTGAAAGATATAAATTCATATTTCCTTCTATTCTTATCTTATTCAGAAACATGATTCAGAAGGTTGTACACAGATTTATCAATGGGTATGAGATATTACGTGACTATATATGACTTAACACATAAGCTGATAAATTTACGTATATATATCGTGATGTTATAGATGTTGACATTTATTAATCTCACACAGATCCATATATATATATATATATATATATATATATATATATATATATATATATATATATATATGTTGGGTGTGCTTTATACATATTTATATGCAATTTATAAATTTATATATATATATATATAATATATAAGGTGTGAAAAAATGTATTAAAGAAATAATAATTTATCTTATAGAATATATTCATGGCTAACAACTTACAATTGCCTTTAAAAGATAAACGTAATATGTTTCATTTATATATATATATATATATATATATATATATATACATATATATATATATATATCGATAGATATATAGGTACATCTGTATATAAATTATATATATATATATATATATATATATATATATATATATAAGTTGTTACATATTGAAATAAAAAATTTAAAAAAGAAGATTAAAATTAATAAATAATTTTGAAGAATACGGATATATATATATTTTTATAGATATAATAATGAATAAAATTTGAAAAAAATATAGATGTTAATAAACTGAATTCTGATTAGAGAAATTTGACTCATGCTGTTGCTTATATTATAGTATACAGCAATATATCTATAATTTCTGATAACGTAGAAATTTATGTGTTTCGTATATATTTATCTAAAGTGTGGTCGAAAAATACAAAAGGAATATATATATATATATATATATATATATATATATATATATATATATATATATATAAATATTTAAAGAAAACTGTTGGTTATATTTTTAATTCAGAGGTCACCTTGTATATGAATTGTACATGTATATATGTGCTTTGGATGAATTTATATGAGATGTGTTGCAATATATATATATATATATATATATATATATATATATATATACTTATATACATATATATAATGATTTATTTTATGTATATGGACATATATTAATATAAAATTATTTCTATAAGTTGGTTATCTTCGCAACTTGCTTACTATTAGTTTTGAGGACCACATATTTGTCTATACTATCTCTTCCTTTCTCTCTTTATTTGGTCTTGACCTAAGCGTCACTCCAGCATTCACCTGATATCTATGAAACTTGTTGTCTTTGGTTTATCAATTAGTTCATATTTGAATTAATTTATTACTAGGTGCGCAATTCCTCATACGCAATTTAATATATTATAGTTCCCCCCATAAAATCAATATTTGAAATTCAATAATTAAACTAACATTGGTTGCGCGGGCGATGAAAAAATTTACTACAATCAAGGTTGCGATCTTGATATAAGCACCTGACACATTAATTACTTACATATGTCAGTATAAGCTAGGTATTTTATAGTGTGGAAAAGGTTTTTCATCCAGTAGGCCGGTTCCGTCCTTATTTGGAACTCATCTCGTATTGTACAGAATTTGCCGATGACAGGGTTTGAAAATGGGCGAAATCTAGTGCTCTTCATTAGTTAGTATATAACTGAAAATTGTGTCTAGTGTAGTGTGCTACAGGGGAGCTCAGTACTTAGAGCACCAGATTTCGAAGCAGACGTGTCGAGGTTCGAGCCCTGTCCGCGGTAATTTCTGGCCAGTACATGATGATTTCCCAATAAGGACGAAACCGGTCTACTGGATGAATTGCCTTTTCTACACTATACAATTCTTAGTTTTTACTTACATATGTAAATAATTACTGGTTCAGGTGCTTATATCAAGACCGCAACCTTGATTATAATAATATTTGACATTCAAGTTTGTCGTATTTTATCAGTTTTAAATTTTACCTTTAATTACCGTGACATCGTATCAGTACAGTTATAACAAACGTGCTCGATTCCTCCACTCTCCCATAAAACATTCTGCACACGAGATGATATTACGTATACCGGGAAATTGAGATAGGTGCAATTATACTGAGCTAAAGGTTGATCTGCCAATTGCAGTATATATATATATATATATATATATATATATATATATTTATTTATTTATTTAGTTGTTTAGTGAGGGTTTTCATGTGCTGTATGCATATGCATATATTGAATTTAGTTACGGAGACAAATTCTTTGTTTAAAACCATTGGTAATTCAAAAAATTTATTCAAATATAAATAGAACTGTTTGGGAACGAGGTAACCACATTTGCTTAAATCTGCTATTGTGATAACTGTGCTGTGTAAAGTGACCCGAAGATAGAGCCGGAAAAGAGGCTCCAAAACGTAGCCAGTCAACGAAGATTAAACCGCACCTCATTTCCAGTGGTTAGTATGGACAATGTTGAAGCCTTCAGAAGAAAGGAACGATTACGCAACGAGCCAAACCGAAGTTCAGATCGATGCGTCCCTGGAAATAGGAATCAATCAGATGTTTGCCAAACCGATAGTGCAAAGCTAAAACCTGCAAACGCAACTCACCGTGTGTCAACATCTGAAGCTCGCACTGCTTTAAATTCGCTCAATTTATTCAACATTACATTGAATTATATTTTCTGGATTGATAACATTTGCATAACACAATTATGTATAAGGTGTTGCGCATCTAGTAACAAATTAGTTCAGTTGTGACCAGAAGGATAAATCAAAGGCAGCGTGAACAGCAAGTATAATTTCGTTAACATTCGTTTCGTGCTTACTGGCGACTCATCAGTAGGAGCCGGTAATACGCCCTTTAACTACTATATATTTGGGTGAGGAATGTGGGATAATAGGACGGTACAATCTCCTTGACGAATGTGTAAACCTGCAATAGTGAAGCTAACATCGTATAGTCTACGATAATGCGACTTCAACGCTAACTCACACTTTATAGTATATATACCGATTCTGTAAAGGATACAACACCATGGCTATTGTGTTAGTAACCGATACCAACATAATTGTACCGAAAAGATACATGGTATTAACACTATGGTTTCCGGGTCGGTACATGGTACCAACCTGATGGATATCAATTAATGCTATAGTTCACCGAAATTGAGAATTACAACAATTTCTGAACACCTGTTATTCCAGTAAACGTATACACTCTGGCCTTGATCGATATCAGTTATCACATTTCGCAGTAAGCATGACATCATTCAATTCAATATATAACAGATAAATACTGTTTGTTGCGGAGAACTAATATATATGCAAGTATGTATTAGGTGTTGCGAACCTAGTAACAAATTAGTTCAGTTATGACCAGAAGAATAAACTAAAGGTCTAATGAACAGAAAGGTAAAATAACTCAGTTCTTTGCCAACGAATGTGATTTTAAAAATATTACTCAATATATTTGAGCTTTCATTTTTACTTGTCATCATCTGTGCTTTTTTATTATCAGGAAAATATTTCGAAATATTGCTAGAAGACCTAGTGGAACAAGCTGAAACTAAGGGTTCGAAATTGCATTATGAAATTGCAGCTATTGAATTGCCCTATCGATTAGGACTTTGTGGAGGACTAATAGAAATTTATTTATATGATAAATATCACGTATCTTATAACAAGTTAGTTCAGCTACGCCTAGATGGATATTACATTGTCAATTTGATAATGGAATCTACATTTCTCGTGCACTTGCTTTTCGTGTTTTCTGGCTACACATACATAGAATCTGACACTTCAACTAGAATAAATTATATATAATTTGTACACAGTGATCTTCGTCAAATTTCCGTTTAACAAATTTTCTGCATATCAGCTACTTCAGTAAGGCCTACCAGGGACCTCGTTTTGCGGGTTTATGTTTCTGTTGCTTTATATCAAGTTTGCGAGCTTGAAGTAAACACCAATCCCATAGTATTTAACCAGTCGTCGAACAATATAGCAAAACTACCGCCACTCGCACGCACTGACGCGTTTCGACCTGCCATGATCATCATCAGAGTACGACGGCAAACTGACTATCGTCGTACTCTGATGATGATCATGGAAGATCGAAACGCGTCAGTGCGTTGCGGCTGGCGGTAGTTTTGTTATATTGTTCGACGACTGGTTAAATAAAATGGGATTGGTGTTTACTTCAAGCTCGCAAACTTGATTTAAAGCATTGTTACCACCACCCGCGCAATCAATTATTGTTAAATTGTATGTTTCTGTTGTTGCATACCTCGTAACAAGTTTATTCAAATATTACAAGAAGAATATCGCAAAGTCAGTATGAACACAAGGTGTGGTCCTAATTGTCGAGCGCCGCACACAACCTGTGCATTATGATTGGTCATTAAGTAGTGGCAGCATTAGCATTGCGGAACATTCAGCAAAGTTTCATCTGTTAAGAATTTCCATGATATTTAGTTCTGCAATTTAAGGGCCAGCGTGTATGACGAGAAAAGGTGAAAACTATCGCCAAAATGGGAAATAACAAAGAATTAGATTGACGTAACCTTTTTTCGTTAACAACAGAAACTTGCAATAATTTTCTGTCTATTCTACGCTCTATAAATGGTAAGAAATTAACTGTATTCAAAATCTGCGCCGTTTAAACAATTTTAAATTTAAAGCCTACAATTTGATTGATAGCAATCGTAGGTCGGTAAAATCTTCGACCTTTACATTTCCAGGTTCACACATTTTATTTGGCCTTGATTGAAAGGTTCTCACTTTTCCCTTCATTTTGAAGCCCTCCATCAGATGCTTGTCTGAAAATGACGTAGGAACCAGATTTTTCGATCTTATTCCGAATTTTCAAGACTTCATTTCCAGTCCCATCTACAGAGTTGACACTATACTCACAGGAAAAATAAAACCTGTGAATATGGTGTCAACCCTGAAGATAGGACTAGAAATGAAGTCCCGAAAACTCCAAAAATATTCCGAAAATCTGTTTCCAACGTCATTTTTAGACAAGCAGCTGATGGAGGGCTTCAAAATGATGGGGAAATTTGAAAACCCATCCATCAAGGCCAAATAAAATCGGTGCACCTGGAAATGGCTTCAAGGTGTTATCGACCTACGAGTGCTATGAATTGTTTCGCACAAGAAAGTGCGCATTATACAACAAAATTTATTACGATTGATAGTTTAAAAAATTAAAATACATAAAAATATAAGAATGAAACTTTTGGGGCTTGCTCCAGAAGTAAACCGTTCAAAGTTATTCGTTTTTGCGAAATGCTATTTTTTTCTTTTCGCTATCGACGAGCATCTTGTTTGTATGTTTTAGGTGTTGCAAACCTAGTAACAAATTAGTTCAGTTGTTACCAGAGAGATAAACCAAAGACAGCATGAACGGAAAGTATAATCTCATGCATCTTGCATTTAGACGTTTACAGGCTATCCTAGTAAAGTGAATTCTCACCTCATGTTGTCTTCGTTGTAGACAATATTTAGTAGTGGAAAATTTGTTTTTGAAGCACAGCAACATAAAAAAATGACTTTACAAAATGAAGATTTGTGAATGTAATCTGTCCCAGATAACCTTGGCCTGAGTATGCCTATCAAATTTCATTTTATCTCCTATCAAATTCATCGATGATGATTTTGAGCTCTATATGCTTTTGGCCAAATACTGAGTTGTAAATTGTACTATAGTACTTTTAATACTGCTAGCAAAGCTAGGACAACACTAAAAGCATAAGCCCGACTTACTACCTAAAGTATTACATCTCCTCATTACACTAATAAAACTGCATCTAATGCCACTTCCTCTAAAACTAGTACTATTCCTGCTACTACTACTAATAATAATAGCACTATTACTACTACTATTGCTAATACTACCACTTGTGATACTACTACTAGTAGTAGTAAGACTAAATCTACTACCAATTCAATTGAACTTTCTTTATCATTATCAAGATTATACATTCTATTGTATATTTAGAATATGTTACGCACAAAACTTGGTAAATTATTTGAAGAACGTCTGTTTCCACATAATAATGCCTTAATTAATTCTTGTAATTTTCGACCCAGGCTTCACACATTTCCTATATCAAAATAGGACAACTTATTTGGTTGTTAATAAACTGGATTAAAATGTACAGAAATTAACTACACATACCAAATTTAATATTTTATTAAATTCATAGTACATTTTCCATATGCAAAAAGAAATAAAAATTTTATGAGATACAAGAACCGCTTCTTTCTAATTTTCTTCTCAAGTATTTACAAATGAACATCTCTTTATATATAAATTGAAAGGCAAAAATAGATGGAAACTTTAAACATAGAGAGAGTGTGAAGTGAGAAAACAACCAATCGATTGTGTGCGTCATCTACAGTTCAAGCTCAATGCGTGAACATGCTTGTTCTGCTTGCATAAATCCGGCTGCAATTATTTTTATCCATAAAGCCTCGTATGTGACATTTCTGTTTTTGCATTTATTTATTTTCTTAAATGCTACGTCTGGTGAGCATACGTGTGATTTTCCAGCGATATGTTGCGCAATAGCAGACGTGTATTTACCATCTGATTTTAAACAGGCTTTTAAGTTGCAATGTTCCCTAATTCGAGTAATTAAGCGTCTGGTCGATCGGCGTACGTAGGCCGATCGCGAACTTCCACATTCATATAGGTAAATGAAATTTTATCTCGAAATTGACGACTTATTCTCCTTCATTGTAGGTAAAGGCAAATGTGTTACCTTAAATGGATTTAGTTTTCGTTCAGCTCATGGAAAAGTTTCTGTGAACTCTATTAAGGATCGCATTCCAAAATAATCTTATGAAGATAAAACGCGAGCGAAATAGAACCAAAGTAGTGACAAAGTGTTTGATTTTATCAGTCTGTCATAGACTGTTGTATGAACCGAAAAATTTTACTGTGCACCGCCATATTGGAAAAGGCGGTTAAAATGACGTATCTCACAGAAATTTTGCCATATATCGCCACTGACTCAAAGTAAATACCAGGCAATTGTGTACTTCAAATAAACGCAATTCGCGATAACATTTATTTCTTGGGTTGGGAAAAGTGACCGCACAATCGATGATGTTGATTTTAATTAATGCTACAAAATAATAGAATTCTTCATAGTGGACTGATTTCGGTGCAATAAATGTATGAGAACTTGCTGCCAAATTGCGTCAATCGGTAAAATGTAATTTAGCATAATAAAACTACCGCCAGTCGCAACGCACTGACGCGTTTCGACCTTCCATGATCATCATCAGAGTACGACGGTAAACTGAGTAGCGAGGATCAAACCGCATTGCCCATATATATATATATATATATATATATATATATATATATATATATATATATATATATATATGGAAAGTAAAATTAGATATGCGGCTCTCACCTCTAGTAGTTTTGCATACATTGTACGTGACTGGAAATGTCGGCTGCACAATTTCTACGCAGTCACGAACATTAGCTGTTTGTAGCTTTCGCCACACACACATATATATAGACAATACAATTGAACAATAATTGATTGTGTGGGTGGTGGTAACAATTCTTCAAATCAAGACTGTTAGCTTGAAGTAAATACAATGGGTTTGGTGTTTACTTCAAGCTCGCAAATTTGATTTAAATAATTGTTACCACCACCCACGCAATCAATTATTGTTTAAATTTAATTTAAAGTAAGGAAAATAAAGTATTCGGCAAGAAGCGCAAACATCTGAAAGTATCCGCAAAAGTACGTCTTCTTGAAAACGTGGGAGTTGCATCCGATTAATGTATAAAGGAACAAAAAATGTTTTGAAACTAGTTATTTGATTTGTACATTAAACCTAATCGATCAGGTAAATACTGACCCATTAATTAATGATGAAATATTAACTGATTAAAAGTATTGCGACTAATTCATTGATTATTAAATTGTGACAAATAGTGCAAAAGTACTATTCTATACGTAATTCATATTGATTTAAGAAAAATAAGATGAATCATCATTAATTAACCTTTGCGAAATGAGGGATCAATGGCGGGTGTATGACAGCAGATCGCATTATCGCGCGAAGCCGTACGAGTATTTCAGCCAAAAAACATAAGGCATTTCAACGAAGATGCCATCATAAAGAATAACAGTATCGGCGTGTACACCAGAAGCAATCCATTAAAAATCCATACCATCGAAACACCAGCTCATAATAACATCGGTAAAGGTTGAGTGTAGAGCGACGTTGTCTTTTCTAAACTATTCAATTCTTATTTTATACGGACAAATGTATGTAATTAATAGGTCAGGTTTTATATCAAGATCACAAAATTGACTTAAGTAATTTTTACCACCGTCACCACAACCAATGTTCGGTTAATTATATAAATGTTTATTTCAATACCACTTCCCCATGTAGTGTGGTGTCTATTAAGTAATGAGGAATTAGGGAGTGTTAGTTGGAACTTTGGGTCTAAATGGATGCCATATGAGCTCCACCTAAAGGAAAAATAGACTAACCAAGTTACATTATTATTATAGCGTGCCGTAAAATAACGGTTTCGAACACATAATATTTTGCTTATATTGTTGCGTCTGGATTGTAATAACATGTTATGCTATTCTCTCACACCAGATGATGGAGAGAAAAAAATTTGTGAACTACATTGTGTATGTATGCGGATTTCTGTCAGAAACCCACTTTTATTATAATCAAGGTTGCGGTCTTGATATAAACACCTGACCCATTAATTACTTCCATTTCGGTATAAACTAAGAATTGTGTAGTGTAGAAAAGGCAATTCATGCGGTAGACCGGTTTCGTCCTTATTGGGAACTCATCATGTACTGGCCAGAAATTGCCGCGGACAGGACTCGAAGCAGACGTGCCCAGGTTCGAGTCCTGTCCGCGGCAAATTCTGGCCAGTACATGATGAGTTCCTAATAAGGACGAAACCGATCTCTTGGATGAATTGCCTTTTCTACACTATATAATTCTTAGTTTATACTGACATATGTAAGAAATTAAGACCACAACCGTGATTATAGTAATTGTCATCATCACCCGCACAAACAATGTTCGTTTAACTATATAAATGTTCATTTCAATAATACATCCCAATGTAGTGTGCTGTCTGTTCATTAATGACAAATTGGGGATGGTTAGTTTGAACTTTGGGTCTAAATTGATGGCATATAAGCTCCACCTTCAAGGAGCTTTGTTGTATAAAAAGACATCAATTGTGTGTAACATACTCGAGAAGTCACTGTATTTTTACTACTTCAAGAAAGTACTTAAATAGTGCTTCGCTGTTAATAGCTAAAATGACATATTGGTATTTAGTTGACAACGATTGTATTACTTTTTGTTGTTATTTACGTTTAATGTTTGATTCAATAAAGTAATTTTGGCACCCGGTATCTAATAAAGTTGCTTTGCGCATTTCCATTTCTTGATATTGAAATTTATCGGAACAGATATAATTTTTTCTGTCGCATAAATTACGCATCAAGTTTCTAATTTGCGAGATCGGGACAACGCTGTGGTAATGGCTGTACTCTCCTGTCCACGTCTGTTTTCTATATATGTTCGTTTTTAGACTTTCCGTTTTATGTCTAAATGGCAATACGTCAGTTAGACAGAAGATTTAGGCCTTCAGTGGTAAACTGAATGGGATGGTCCAAGCTGTTAAAATCTTCAAGCATGTCATATTTTATGAATATGAAGGGGTCCACAACCTACCTCAGATAGGTGTGGTAGTATTTATGAATAAGTGGTTCTAGTTCTAATGTTTCCAGATAGAAAATATAGGCATCAGCTAGTAGGCTTCCTAACAGACTGTCTGTTGCCGCTTCATCGACTTGCCTGAAATATTGACCATTGACTGTTAATTAAACATCTTCAGGGCACTTATTTAGGAGAAAATTTAGATAACTTGTAGGTGTGTAGAATTATGGATATATATATATATATATATATATATATATATATATATATATATATATATATTATTGAAGATTGTAGAGCAAAACTCGATGGTTTTAGCAACAGGGATGCTAGTACATAGAGTTTTCTGATGGAATTAAATCATTTTTATTCATTACAAAGTCAAGAGCCACCAAAGAACACCCATACGAAATCCGTACGCCGTGATTTTGCTGTCCTCGTTGTCAAGTAGCAAGGTCTGCATTTCAATTGAATTTTTTGTTAATCGTCTTAACATTTACCACGCGACGTGTGTCGAAGCTGGACGACGTAGCCTGTGAAAACTCCGCGGAAATTGGTCATTTTTGATACGCCATATATGCATTTTAGGGATAATGTAATGATTGATCTCTTGATGTGGCTGTGACGTCCCACGCCACACATTATGCACAGCTGAGGTTGCTGTAGGCATCATACCTAATCCTCATCTATTTTAACAAAAGAACATCGTGCATATGTTATATATAAACTGGCAATTGTTTGCGCGTTTGAGTGTAAGTTTGTGTTTTTCTCAGCATGTGACTTTCTCGCTACCTGTTTGGCCTGCATTTTTTGGTATTCACTTCGACTTTATCACCCTTGCTTTGAACGAGGTGATTATACAGGTTCGCAGATTTTACAATCCATTTGGGTTCTGGCGATTAAAATGGTCTTGTTTAAACTGTGCTGTACATATGTGCTTTATAATAAATATATACATAACAATATAATTTATTTCTCAAATAAAATCATACTAACTTAATACATAAAGCTATCGAAAAAAACATGGTTGTGATAAAATGACTAATAAACATGTTTCCGAATTCATCTTCATTTGTTAAAAATGTGCATATTCAAATCGTAAATTATCGATTAGATTGTGGTCACAAAGCGTGAAAAAAATAGAGATGGATTAGATGTTTGAAGAATTGGTTGTGTACGTGTTATGCGTAAATCACAATTTTGTCGGAGATAGTAAGTTGGTAGGTGCCAGTTATCGTATTAATACGCGACCAGACTCTTCATTTTTTGTGAGTTGGAAAATGACAGACGGTAAACTAAAGTTGCAAATGATTTTTGGTGCATTTGAATTACGGGGCTTATTGCCTTTCAAAGAAAATGGATAAATGCAATAGGAAGTACTGAAATGTTTGTTGACGGACAGTATTCAGCTTTAAAAGAAACATGTTGCACGAAAGGTAATAGATTAGTTACCTGATTCTCGGGTTGCGTTCCGAGTTGTTTGCATCCGCTGTCTTCCTCATTTTTTCAGATATTACGATTTCCGGTTACGGGGATCTTTTTCAATGGAAATCACACCACACTCGTTATTGACAATCAATACAATTTCCATTGCCTTCAAATATTACACAGTATATGAAGAAGAAAAAGCTCATTAATAATAAAATGGACAATGTTCATTTATTTCGAAACTACTAAACATTAATTTACAATCTTTCATTTATCTACATCTTGAATTTTCATTTGATTACGTGGGTGGTAACTAGTCTGGCTTTTATTTCTTGTTTGGAATAATTTGTATGTGCGTTGGTTTCTGTGTGTCTGTATGGATTTCTTTGTGGTATTGCAAAGTGATGTCTGAGATCTCATCATTCTTGTATTGAGGGATTGAGAGTTAACCCAATATTAGCATGGTTGGTTGTTATGTGTACGAATATCTTTCCCCAAGTGTCGTCTTTCGTTTCGCCTTGTTCCTCAATTTGGTTCTGTCCCGTTGGTAACAGCAAAGGGTGTTCGAATTTAAGTGTTCAATGCTTATATTGTTCTGAATTTTCTGTCGCTGGTAATAATGGTCGTGATTCCGTAAGTAAAACTTCATTCTCTACTTGAGTTTGTTGCCAATCTGATCGAATGTTCGTTGATTATGGTCTAGTTGGTATTTGGCCTTGCCTGAATGCTAGTATATAGTTGCTGGTTTTCGTGATTCGTGGTCAGTCTATTAAAATATCATATTGATGAAACTTTTGAATCTTTAGGCCGGGCGCTTGTTGTTTTATATGGAGATCTTTATATATATATATATATATATATATATATATATATATATATATATATATATATATATATATAAATTTTCCTGATTTTCCTGACGGTGCCAAGGTTTTTAATCAATTTCTGCGGTATATATGTTGATGGATTCCGTTGATCAATGGCTTCTTCATATGTGCATTATGTGTGCTACCACACATACATGAGAATTTGTAGACTATGAATGATTTGGATAAAATTGAAATTTGATATTTTGGCATCCAACCTCATAATTCTCTGTGTACTAGATGCGACATTACCTTTCACACCGAGACGCTATTTAGCCGACAAGCAAATATTGAGGCCAGTGGATCGCCTCTAAATGGTAAGTTCAGGAAAACCTGCTTGACGGCATCCTCTCTAATGCGAATCTGTTATGGGCTGATGTTGACATCAATGAACGGCTCTTGGTAGTTGTTCATTGGCAAAATATTCGTCAGAAAGGCCATCTCTTCCTCGATCGTGCGTTTAAAGCAGATCTTCCCTATTTTGTTTTCTAGGTTGATGTCTTTCTCTATTGCGAGAGGGAATTTGATGTCTCGACATGATTACTATGAATATATATATATATATATATATATATATATATATATATATATATATATAGTCATGCTTTATCCTATTCCGAGATTGATTGCTTGTAAAATTGCAAACTAAGAAATCTTTTGACTTAAATAATTGCTAGAATGCGGCTTTTGTAGAGGTTTTTCTGCC
Organism: Eudiplozoon nipponicum; assembly: GCA_029291075.1. Taxonomy (NCBI): domain Eukaryota; kingdom Metazoa; phylum Platyhelminthes; class Monogenea; order Mazocraeidea; family Diplozoidae; genus Eudiplozoon; species Eudiplozoon nipponicum. The sequence continues at coordinate 29,408 of JAQBSW010001465.1, read as the reverse complement.
TTTAACTAATATCAGGTTAAATATATTTTTTATTTGATGTTCATGGTTTTTTCCTTCTTAGCAAACCAATAAGTCTAGATCTAATAAAATGAAACATTCATGTATTTTTTTGATTACTTGATTGCGGAGTGCCAGCTTCATATTTTCCAATGCCGCGTTTTTCGTACGCGGGTAGTAGTAGCCTTGCACGGACAGTTTCAAAAAGAGGGCATTCATGTGCGCTAGACATGTGCATATATTGAGTTTAGTTACTGAGATAAATTCTATGGTTAAAACCAGTGGTGAATCAAAAAAAAAATATATATAATTAGAACGGTTTCGGAACGAGGTCACCACATTTACTTAAATCTGCTATTGTGAGTATTGTGCCCTGGATATAAGTAGACAAATTGGCTTGAAGATGGAAAGGAGATTCACCTTTCAAAACGTCGCCAGTAAACAAAGATGTGATAGAACCGCATTTCCATTGGGACGAATACAAACTCAGCCCGATCGAAGACAAAACGAAATTGGCAATTGTGATCAATCGGATCTTTGTGAAACTGTCCGTGCAAAGCTACTACCCGCGTATGCAAAACGCGGCATTGGAGCAAAATAAATTAAACAATGTTTAACTCATCAACTACAGTGCAATTAACAAATCTAAAATATTAGCTGACATGCGTAATGAAATGAATAAGACAATGAATAACTAGAACCAGAGAAAGAGATATTAACAAAAAGGCACAAAGTACGTGGCACTAAACGTACTTCAATTATCCGCATTCTCCAAATCAACACTTCATAACTTTGACACAACAGCTTGAAACTGATGATCGTTTCAATCTAATTATATTGTGACTTCAATTAATTAAGCAAATATCATACAAATTTGACCAACAGAAATTAAGTAAAATACCTGTGTTTCCATCGGCTAAAATTTTCATTATATTCGCCTACAACTGTAAAAAGTAAAAGCAAAAATAAATATGATAAAATTTTTACAGTTTAAGCAAAAACCTGATTAAACAGTTAATACCATAACAAGGAAAAGGGATAAATTAAACGCTTTCATTATTTAAAGCGCACTGTACGAACCTCTCCTGTTGTGCATAGTTAATCCTACCGAAAGAAATTTTCAGCATCACGAAAACGTTATAGTAAGTTAAATTTATTTTAGTAATAGACGAGCTTCAAAATACGTTTCTGGGCCTTCAGTAAAAAGTCAAACAGTTATCTTCATAAATTAAGCTCACAACATTGATTTAATAATTGTTAACACCATCACGCCATCAAGGAATTTGAAAATTTTGTCTTGATAATTTGTCAGAAACGTAAAACCAGGTATAGATACCCTTGGGAAAACTAAGTACGCCATGCAATTTAGATGTTAGTGTCTGACAGATTAAGCTGTTTTTTACTAACGTTGCACGATAATAAAAGCATCATTTGAAATAATTATTCATACTTTACCTGATCAACGTATTGCCTATTTTTCTAGAAAATCTAGAAATTGCAATAAGACTTGTGTATGAATAGTTTCTTTAATTTTTATAAAAAAGAATAAAATATTTTTTCTGCCTTACGGGATATTACTTCAGTGAAGTGAATTTGATTTCGAAATTAACCAGAATAAATTTCTAATTTTCTTCCCATGTGAATCAAATAATGCTACATGCGTCGTATAATTTTGCAAAATTCCGAGCTCCTTAACTATTTAATATGACGCACGCAATTTGATTGGTTTCTATTTTTCACACTCGCTTTTTTCACATATTTCTATCTTGTTTTGCTTTCCAATTTACATATATAAAGATATGTTCATGAGTAGATATTTGAGAAGACCATGAGAAAGAAAATTTTCTTATATCTGATAAAATTTCTTTTTGTTTTTGCACATAAGAAGGGTACAATGAATTTAATATCTGGTTTTTTTTTAATTTTTAAAATGCCTATCTTACTTTAGATACATGTTTAATTTTTTTAAAGCTTTACTTCGACTCTTTCGCTACTTCTATGGCATTCGCCTATACCACATTACAGTTGTTGTTCCATTAAACTTTACTAGAATTACATTCACGTCATCAGTTTTTGCATGTGTTTAATAAGCCTATTATGACACTTAGCCCTGTTATATCACACGGATATGTAGGAAGTTTGTTAAGTCAATTTACGGCTCATCAAGGTTTTCCAACATACCTAGCAACTTTTGTTAAAATTTATATTGAAAATGTTAATTCCGTTTTTTATGATAACATTTTGTTTATTACTTTGAAAAAGTTATATTTTAGATCGAAAAATGCCGCTTTTCCATATAATCGTACGTAAATGCAAACGTGTTTGTGCGTGTAAGTCCATTACTAATATGCTCATCCAACTTAGTTAATCTAGATTGGCTTAATATGAATTTAACATTTGCACGCGATAGAGACTTGGTTTTTTACCTACTTCGAGAAATAAAATAATTGCGGTATCATTCAAATTAAATTATAGCGTGGGCAGCCCAATAAATCTGATACACTTTACATAACCTCATGCCATAGTACATGATAAAATTAGAAATCAAACGAAATACGCACTTGCGAGATTTCGCTCAATCCACTGAAGTTGACCTTAGAATTGGCTTGTTTATTAATTTAAAGAAGGAATAAGCAATACAAGGAAAGAAGATAGAAGTCTTGTTAAAATAGTTAAAATCACTAAGAGTTTTAAAATCAAATGAATAGTTAGGAGTGACATTTAGACATTAATTAAATAATGGGCCAACAAATTAGCCAATCATAATCTGTTGTTTTAAATCTTTTAAATGGAGCTAGTTTCGCATTCTGATTCATGCCACCTTATTTTCCAATATTTATTAATGGTTTATTCTTAATCGAATCTAAAGATATTTCCACAGCTGTTTCATTCATAATATTACCTCAAGATTTAATCAATCTCGTGATCCTGTTACGTCTACATATTGCCATTCGTCTGCAATTATTTCAGTTAATAGTTTGTCCGGTCTTCACTGCGAGACGGGAAAGGTCATATTTAGCAACATGTCCATACTTACATACAGTTCGACGTTTTTCTCTACTTACCTTGATTGGGTTCATGGTCCCACCTACGAACATTAAACTAAAATCATTCCATTGGATTTCATACACTACTGATATTCTTCATTATTCATGTTTTCTTTTTGGAGAGGACGTCTAGTGGTCACGTTTCTTATATTGTATGTAAAAATTATTAATTTTACTGTCCTACTTAATTAAGCGTCCCGTAGTACCATGATTTTACGATTTTTTTCTTCTAGCAACTTTTATCTACCTCAATTTAGGATCAAATGTTCTTACGATCTCCCGCATTGTTGATTCTATTAAATGAAGAGGATAACCATTAGCCATGAATATATCACACAGTACATCTAATTCCAAATTCCTATGATTTATGTATGTTAATCTAGGTTTTATTAATTTCAGTTATATTAAGATACCGATTTCTATACAATACGGGTGAGTGGATTTTAAATTAAGAAAACATCCTGCGTTCGTACCCTTTCAACAAATATCTCTTACTAATTTGGGAATATTTCGAATTAACTGGACATACAGAAATAGTCATTCAACTGGTGTTACCCTTTCAAGTGAGAATGAAATTTCGTTCATGCGATTTGTATAATTTAAGAGATTTACCATTTCATCTTAGCCATGGTTATAGATTAATAATATGCCATCCTGGAACCGTAGGTTGGTAGTTATGTCCTATCTAAAATACCATTATCCAAATAATGCACAGAGTGGTTTGCTTTTGAGATAGACTAAAGTGGTTCCATTAGGACACCACTAATTTGTTTATATAATTGATTCGTAAATTAGAAATAATTAGAGGATATACATATAAACATCATCATCATACTTTGTCAAATCGTCATTTTACTTCCTTCTAATACTAAGGGGTGATCAACTAGGAAACGTCGAAAATAATTCTGGGCTTCGGGTACCGGTATATTCGTTTACATAGATACATAATCTAAGCTCACTAACCTATCACTTTCTTCTAGTAAACATTTATCAACAATTTCAAACGAAGGATAAGTGTTCATCAATTTATGGTCTAAGAAAAAGGAATATTTTCTTATCCAATGACACAAAAACTTAGAAATTTAATATGCTGATGAGTGTTGGATCTTGACAATAAAAGGCTTATGCATTTTATCAAAAACCGTAAATTCTCGGTGCAAATTTATGTTTTTTGTGAGTGTTTTGCCATGTGCCAAATCAAATTCATCATTCGCAAACATATTGTTGATTAATAATTTTATTTACCCTTGTAACATATCCTTTGGTTCTTTTTTATTTCAGTGCATACTTCCGAATTACTTAATTGTTCTAAAACTTATTATAATAATCGAATAGATTCATCATAATTGTAGCTCCTCCTCTATCTGTTTTTAGAATTAAAACATGCAATGTATGTAGTGTCATATATATCGGTGAGAACATGTGCTCATTCAAAGTAAGAAGAGGAGAAAAAAATAACTGAATGTGAGTATGGACATGCCACTCAATCTGATCTTGCCCGGCGTGCATTTGAGACAGGACATACACTTATGTGGGACCATTGCAGACGCATATCAATATGTGGTCGTAACAGAATGACGAGATTGATTGCAACATCTCTCGAAATTAAATCTCGAGATAATATTCTGAATGAAACAGTTGAGGAAAATCGTATTAGCTAATGACAGGAGAAGACGATAGCATGAATTGGAAACGGAAGCTCGCTCCAGTGAAAGACTAAGAATATCGGATTAATGTTGACTTATTAGTGGGCTTATTATTCAATTAGTGGCTGTTCAATTATTGAGAATATATTATTTCTAATTTTCATTCTTTAACTGTTTGTTTATATTTAAAAGCTCATAGTGCGGTTAGTGTGTGGATGTAAATGAAAACGATGATTCAAAGAATGCTGGAGTTGTTTGAATCGCAAATTTCTTTCTGAATTAAATTTTTGGCACTATTAAGAAGGACTATGTCAATAAAATTGTTGTTAGAAAAATTATGTAATAAAGTTGGTTATTAATTGGCAGTGACATATACGGACTTTTAGATAATGTATCAGCTACCTGATCGCTGACAATTTGCATCTATGCAAAAGGATTTACGACTTCGCGTTCGTGAGAACGAAGAGGTTACTTGGCTATTTCACGTTATATTTATGTGATATGCTTTGTTTTATCAGCTGGGCTTGATAAATGAGGTCTCCCACGAATGAGTTGCATTTGATACTTCTCAGAGGTATGACATCTCTTTTTAGATATTTTAATTTGACATCTAATAAACTACGCATTCATAATATGACAGAAAACCTTTCAATAAAAGCTAGGATATCTGCGTCCAGTACTCATATCCACGAGCTATTAAATCAGAATCATAAACTTGACTTTCTGAGCCACAGAACTCACAAATTTTGCTCGAGTTTCATTTTAGCTCCTCCACTTATTGTTTTAGTTCTTGCACCAAACGCATCCGTCACAGATACCCCTTTCGACAAAAGGGTCAAGTTAGCTCCCTGTATCTGACTTATGAACAAGTAACCTTTCTACTAAAGAGGCATTATTGAGGTAAGGCAATGTGGCAGTTTGTAGTAAAAATGTTATTGATGATATGAATTAATTATCACTACACCGTATTCCCAAATTGATTTTTAAATTATAAATTAGTTTAAAAAATCGTATTGTGTGACTGACGATAGTTTTTCCTAGTTATTCGACGACTGGTTAAATAAAATGGGATTGGTGCTAACTTCAAGCTCACAAACTTGATTTTAAAAATTTTTACCAACTACCGCGTAATCATTGATTGTTTAATTGTATTATAAATTATTTGTCATTGTTTAGCACGTTGTCTTCTCAACCAAGTGTATTGCTATGCTTAAGTGTATTTCTGACGGAAAATGAATGTTGCCAATAACATTCAAAATAGAACCAAGCCATCTTCAGCAAAATTTTGTTCAAAGATTATGAGTTTTCTAACAATTCAGAGAATATATATGACTTTGCTATAATTTAATCATACGATATTTAATTTTTTTCTTCTATCATGTGATTTTCGACAGCAGATAGCCGTATGTCTGCACTTAATTATAATTTTCATTTATATTTTCATCTCAAAATTCTAATTAAAACAAACAAATTTATTTCGAATTTGTGACCAATAAAAGCGAAATTCAAGCAATTTCTTTGATTTTCTTTCGTTTTAGGTATGAAACTCTTCCGAGCACTAGAAAGCCTCGTACTAAATCAAGGTAAATTGTGTTTTTTAATCAAAGAACAATAAAATGCGTTAAACAACATAGCAAAACTGGCGGTAATTTTTCTATGTTGTTCGACGACTGATTAAATAGAATGGGATTGGTGCAAACTCCAAGCTCGTAAACTAGATTTGAATAATATAATACGTTATTTGATAGCAAATTTTGATTTTGTTATTTACTTAATTAGTACACTTTCTTTGTTCGAACGGGATAATCTATAAATCATTTTGATTTTTGCTTTTTACCTAGTCAATACTTTTATTGTTTAACTAATTCTAATGTTGCACATGTTGGTAGCACTCTAATTTTCAATGAATATTCTATTACCTTATGTAGGCTTTTAATGAATATACAATATTTATCTGAATTTATATACATATTGTCAATTTAATCTAAGCTTTACACAATGGTGCAAATTCAATAAATCAAGTAGGCATGTTGCGTCCAAATTGAGAGCTCATTCGGTACTGACCAAGATTTGCCACGTGTGTGATTCAAGCCGAGGTAAATTCAATTTAGAGTCTGTGATTCCATCCATTGCGTTATCCTTCATGCAAAATATACGTAATATTCACCTACGTATAAATTAATGTTTAGTTGCTATAAGCAATTTTGCGATCTTGTCATTAACACATGGACATAAATTTATCAGCGGATTTTAAATGCATTGATGATTTCAGTGATAAATCCCGTAATAGAGAAATAAAAAAGTAAGAAATAGACATGATAAAGAATTAACTGACTTGGCAATTTATAGACCACAAGAAAGTGATAATTTAATCATGACTAATGGAATAGTAAATCTATCAACATTAAATCTTAAGAATGATCAAGTTGAACTACTTAACCGTGGTTTAAACATGACTATTCCTAATGAAAGATCGGTTAGAAACGAATTATTTACTGAGGCTTTCAAAACATCAAAGCTTCTTTCGGATAATGATAGGGTGAAATTTGAATTAGACGTTGCCTCAATGGTTTTAACACACCAAGTGGATAAAGTTAAGCCTAATTATGAAATTAAACGTCTCAGAAAGGATTTAGTATCAAATAGTGTTATATGTCTTAAGGCGGATAAAGGAGGAGCTACAGTTCTGATGAATCAATCTGATTATAACAATAAAATGATAGAACAGTTAAGTAATGCTGAAGTATACACTAAAATAACAAAAGACCCTACTGATAAGTTACAAGGGCAAGTAAAATTATTAATCAATAATATGATTGTTAATGAAGAATTTGATTCGACGCATGGTAACACTATCATTCAAAGAGATACAGTTGCACCCAGAGTTTATGGTTTAGTTAAAGTGCATAAACCGGGTAATCCTTTAAGAATTATAGTGAATGTACAACACTCCCCAACATATAAAATTTCAAAGTTTTTGTGCCATAGAATAAGAAAATATTCCTATTTCTTAGAACATACCTTGCTTAACTCATATCATTTGGTTGAAATTGTTGATAAATGTGTACTAGATGAAAAGGATAGATTAGTAAGCTTAGATGTAGTATCTATGTACACAAATATACCGGTACCTGAGGCTCTGGATTGTTTTAGACGTTTCCTAGTTGATCACCCATTAATATTAGAAGGAAGCAAAATGACGTTAGGACACGTCATGGAGATGATGTGTATTTGTATGTCCTCCACTTATTTTAAATTTCGTAAGGAATTTTATAAACAAATTAGAGGCGTTCCAATGGGACAACCTTTGTCGGTCCCAATAGCCAATATCTTTATGCATTATTTGGAAAATAATCTGTTGGATAAGACTCCATTGAAACCAAAATTGTACCTACGTTTCTTGGATGATATATTACTGATCTGGAACCATGGTGACAATGAATTGGTAAATTTCTTAAATTTAGCTAATCGAATGAGCGAACTACAATTCACCTTAGATATGGAATCGTCAGGTGAATTACCATTTTTAGATGTCAAATTAATTAGAAATGGTCTGAAATTGGGAAGAGATATTTATAGGAAGGATACTTATTCAGGAATCCTTCTTAATTTCAAGTCCAATCACCCGTTTCGTATGAAAGTCGGGATCTTAAAGTCATTAACATTAAGAAGTCTCAAGTTAACAGATATAAAGCATAGGAAGTTAGAATTAGAAAAAGACCACGCGATATATTCAAGACTAATGGTTACCCTCCTCATTTAATAGATACAACAATGAGGGACATGGTCGAGAAAAATTTAATCCTAGTTTGAGATACATAAAAGCGGATAAGGAGAAGGAAGAGCGGAAGGTCATGGTATTACCGGACTCTATATTAAGTAGGAAATTGAAATCATTAGCTATAAAATACAATATAAGGACCGTTTTAAAACAGCCCCTTACACTAGGCACTATACTCCCTAACCAAAAAGAAAAGATTGAACCCTTAGACACTTCAGGAGTGTATGAGATCCCATGCAATGATTGTAGTCTCAAGTATGTTGGTGAGACCATGCGTCCAATCAAAGTAAGAAGAGGTGAGCATAAAACTGCGTGTAAGTATGGACATATTGCTAAATCAGATCTTGCTCGTCATGTAGTGGAGACTGGGCATACTATCGACTGGGAGGAATGCAAACGCATAGCAATATGTAGTCGTAATAGAGTGACGAGATTGATTAGGGAATCTATAGAAATTAAATCTAGAGATAATATTATGAATCAAACAGCTGTTGAAAAATCTTTAGGTCCGATTTGGAATACTGCACTAGCTAATGGAAGGAAAAGGCGATTGCATGAATTGGTAACTGAAGCTAGCTCCAGTAAAAGATTAAGAACATCAGATTAAGATTGACTAATTAGTGGGATTTTATTCAAGAAATGAATAAACAATTATTATGAATATAGTCTTCAAAATTTCATCTATTCTTTTGATTTTAAAACAATTAGTGATTTAAACCCTAATTTTCCGTTTTGCACCCCCACCCGACCTATTTAAATTATTCCAATGACAACTTTGCGCAACAAGGTGAAACGATCAACTATACTGGGAAAAATAGCACTTGTATATGTAACAGTGAATAATGCGCACAAATGGTTAATTCTCAAGCTATCAAAACAATAATGACCAGATCTCAGACATCACTTTGCAATACTGCGAGAATGACCTTTACATGCAAACACGCACACACACAAACACAAACGGATACACACTCACCAACTAGCCAAAACAAGAAACAGCAGTAAAAGCGAGTCAGATTTGTTAGAATTAGCATAATCAAATATGTATGATTGTATAAGAGATGATTAGTATTCACGAAATAAATGGCCTTTATCCACTTTGTTAATTGTGTTTTCCTAATTATAAGAATACTGTGTTAAATTAAAAAGGCATGGACTTTATATATATATATATATATATATATATAAAATCCAAAGACCGCATATGTAATAAACCATCTGGAATATGGTTACTTCAATAAAACTGCAATAACCGTGTCGCATTCAGATTTGCTCTGTATAACTGAGTTGAATATTAGCAGACTAATAAATAGAGCTGTGAAAGTTTAAGATTACATGAAATGACTGAGAATTTCTGTTCTTAAAATTTATGTTAGCGTCCTTATGTTAGTCGACCTCTATTTTTTAATTATATGACAAGTAATATGAATGTTGGATACCTTTTTATTGAGCAAGAATACATTCGCCAATTTTATATATAAATAGACCTAACGTAAATTATAAATTTCCAGCCATCAAAAATGCATTAAATTTGGCAGAGCAATTAGGGAGCTCTGTTAAACTGGCGTTGGTATTAGCCTGGAATGTTTTCCAGCATCAAATGGGAAAATCACATGATTTGATGTACAGTGTTAAATTATAATTATATTTACATCACTGCGGAAAAACGGAATTACTATTGAACAATAATGCTTTCGTGAGAATAATTTTTAGATTATCTAAATATAATCGAGAAATTTCAAAATATCACAAATAAATCATCTCAGATTCAACATTTTATCAACCTTGTTGCGCAACGCCTTGGTATTCGTAGCAAATTCTTGCCGCATGCAATCTAACAAATTACAAAATAATTCATTAAATGGTACATTAAATAGAATTTTTTTTATACATTTGACATGTAAGGCAAAGTTCACAAAAAGGAGCATTGAAAATTATTCTCTACATTTGCTCTCACTCTCTCTTTCTCTCTCTCTCCGTGCGTCATTCCAGTTGTCCTAATAAACGAATAATCACTTGAATAAAAGAAAACAAAAATGGTTTTAAGTTCAAATTAGATAGCCTATAATATGCAATGTTTAATTTCTTTTCATAGTGGTGAAACTAAGGCAATTTATCAACTAAAGGTTGCTAGTACAAGCAATACAATAAAACAATAATTGATTGCGCGGGTGGTGGTAACAATTCTTTAAATCGAGTTTGCGAGCTTGAAGTAAACACCAATCCCATTGTATTTAACCAGTCGTCGAACAAAATAACAAAACTACCGCCAGCCGCAACGCACTGACGCGTTTCGACCTTCCATGATCATCATCAGAGTACGACGGCAAACTGACTAGCGAGGATCAAACCGCATTGAATATATATGGAAATCAAATTTAGATAGGCGGCTCTCACCTCTAGCAGTCTCGGATACATTGAACTTGACTGGAAATGTCGGCTGCACAATTTCTATGCAGTCACGAACATTAACTGTTTGCAGCTTTCGTCACATATACACATATAAGCAATACAATAAAACAATATTTGATTGCGCGGGTGGTGGTAACAATTCTTTAAATCAAGTTTGCGAGCTTGAAGTAAACACCAATCCCATTGTATTTAACCAGTCGTCGAACAACATAACGAAACTACCGCCAGGCGCAACGCACTGACGCGTTTCGACCTTCCATGATCATCATCAGAGTACGATGGCAAACTGACTATCGAGGATCATTGAAGGTCGAAACGCGTCAGTACGTTGCGGCTGGCGGTAGTCTTGTTATGTTGTTCGACGACTGGTTAAAAACAATGGGATTGGTGTTTACTTCAAGCTCACAAACTTGATATAAAGAAAGGTTGGTAGCTTGATAGAAACACCAATTTTATTTTATTCACAGTTGTCAGTGTCAACTAAGAATTATATATGCGGTTCGTCCTGTAGACTGGTTTCACCATTATTTGAAACTCATCAATGATATTTCGATGTTCTATAGCAAAAAGGACTCCAACCGAGACATATTTGCTTTGCATTTTTCGAATTTAGCAACTGTGCTTCCCCACAACGCACTAAACAAAATTTAAAATCACATACAGGCTTGATAAAAATTAAAAAAAACGTTACTCAAAAATTTATCTGAGGAAACTAAGCATTGTACAATGTGGCCAATAAACAGATTTCTTTCTTATGCGGTACTCATTTATTACTTCTCAGAATTTTCCCGTTATTTTATTATCGAATGAACACCTGCGGAAGTAGTATTGAATTGCAGATTTATTTAATTAAAAAATAATTGATTGTGCTTTCGCCAATACCAGTTATTTTAATCTGGATTGCGAGTTATATTAATCCCTCTTTATATATATATATATATATATATATATATATATATATATATATATATATATATATATATATACATATATATATATATATATATATTGTCAGAGTAAAGTAAAAATTGTATAAGATAAAGATGTACTGCATTTAATGGACTGGTTTCCCTTTATTAGGAACTCAGCAAATTCTGCTAAGAACTATGTCGCTTTCAGGGCACAAACCCAAGCACCATTGCTGCTAAGTCATTGACTATGTCCTTGCTACACCTAATTTTCATCCTTATACTAAATTTATTTATTTGGTTATCCTTCCTTCAAGTGGAGCGTATTTTGCGTCTCTTTGGACCTAAATTTTTAACTAGACACCCCACTGCTCTCATTATCGTCCAGACACCACGCTACCTATTGGATTGGTGTTTGTCGGAAAATGTAGGTAAATAAACAATCGTTAATTGCCCGAGTTCATATAAGCGTTATAAAATCAATTTCGCACGCTTAGTATAAACACCAATCCCAATATCTATATATTTGTACGTATAAACCACGCATTTTATAAGATTGGAAGTATAATTCGTACAATTGACAGTTTTCAGCCATATTTGAGTACTCTTCTTTTTCGGTCCTGAATTTTTCCGCTGAAAAGGGTAGTTTTTTTCCGAGCGATTTAGGTTGATAAACACAATAATTATCTACATACAGCAAAATCTCCGTCCTTAATAATAATAACAACAGTAATAAATAATAATAATAATAATAAATAATTATAATTTATAATATTATTATTAAGAATAAATAATAAAAAATAATACTAAAGATAAAAATAATCATAAACAATAAATAATAATAATAATAATAATAATAATTATTATTATTATTATAATAAATAATAAATTATGTTAATAATAATAATAAATAATAATAAATAATAATTAATAATAATTATAACAACAAATAGTAACAGTAAATAATAATAATAAATAATAAAAATAATAAATATTAATAATAATAATAATGTCAAAAAATAAAAGTAATAATAAATGGTAATAATAATAATAACAACAATAATAATAATAATAATAATAATAATAATAATAATAATAATAAATAATAATAATAATAATAATAATAATAATAATAAATAATAATAATAATAATAACAATAATAAAATAATAATAATAATAATAATAATAATAATAATAATAATAATAATAATAATAATAATAATAATAATAACAATAATAACAATAATAATAATAATAATAATAACAACAACAACAATAATAACAATAATTAATAACAACAATAAGAATAATAAGAATAACAACAACAATAATAATAATAATAATCAATAAATAATAATAATAATAATAATAATAATAATAATAATAATAATAATAATAATAATAATAATAATAATAATAAATAATAATAATAATAATAATAATAATAATAATAATAATAATAATAATAATAATAATAATAATAATAATAATAATAATAATAAATAATAATAATAATAATAATAATAATAATAATAATAATAATAATAATAATAATAATAATAATAATAATAATAATAATAATAATAATAATAATAATAATAATAATAATAATAATAATAATAATAAATAATAATAATAATAATAAATAATAATAATAATAATAATAATAATAATAATAATAATAATAATAATAATAATAATAATAATAATAATAATAATAATAATAATAATAATAATAATAATAATAATAATAATAATAATAATAATAAAAATAATAATAATAATAAATAATAATAATAATAATAATAATAAATAATAATAATAATAATAATAATAATAATAATAATAATAATAATAATAATAATAATAATAATAATAATAATAATAATAATAATAATAATAATAATAATAATAATAATAATAATAATAATAATAATAATAATAATAATAATAATAATAATAATAATAATAATAATAATAATAATAATAATAATAATAATAATAATAATAATAATAATAATAATAATAATAATAATAATAATAATAATAATAATAATAATAATAATAATAATAATAATAATAATAATAATAATAATAATAATAATAATAATAATAATAATAATAATAATAATAATAATAATAATAATAATAATAATAATAATAATAATAATAATAATAATAATAATAATAATAATAATAATAATAATAATAATAATAATAATAATAATAATAATAATAATAATAATAATAATAATAATAATAATAATAATAATAATAATAATAATAATAATAATAATAATAATAATAATAATAATAATAATAATAATAATAATAATAATAATAATAATAATAATAATAATAATAATAATAATAATAATAATAATAATAATAATAATAATAATAATAATAATAATAATAATAATAATAATAATAATAATAATAATAATAATAATAATAATAATAATAATAATAATAATAATAATAATAATAATAATAATAATAATAATAATAATAATAATAATAATAATAATAATAATAATAATAATAGTAGAGAAATCACTTAACTAAAAGTTCAAAGTTTGTATATACATAAAATAATTTAAATAGGAAAACCCTATTTGACAATATATAATTCTTAATGCACGGTTGTCTACATTAAGCGTAAAAATTGTTAGCTAGTCGCTGAGCGATCCAATCAATTAGCACACATTAATTACCTGTGTTTTGTAAAAAGTAAACCAAAGCAGAATACAAACTGTGGGTGTTCTTACAAAAACCGATAAAAACTACATGGTAGCCATTAACCAGTCACTTAGTCAACTAAGCGTCTGAACTGCAATACACTGATTTAGGCAGGCCATCAACTCCTTCTAGCTGGACTACGAACAGAAGCATGACAAAATCGGAACTATAAATGAATTAGAGTGATTTCGCCAAATTAAGCTTTAAATAATTACGTGTATGTAATGTAGAAAATTGAGAAGTATCATAGGCGTCAAACCTAGTCGTTAACTGTTATTATTCACCCAGGCATTAGCCCGAAAATGTCTCCGGAATCGAACAAAAGGAATATGTGTCACTGCTGCATTGCGTTGAACTCAATAAATCGGACAGGCAGCATATGATGAAGGAACTGCTGCCTAAAAAGATTCCAATCGTCAAATATCTGTTTGGATAAATTTTGTATTGTTTAGAGCTTTCAAAAGATCTCAAAAGTGTCATATCAAGAGCAACAATTAATCGTTTTTGGTGTACTACGATTTAATATTAAATTCGCATACTTTGCGGAACAAAGCCGCCGCATATCTGATCTTAACGCATGGAGCTCGACTGCACCGATTTGACTGGCACAGTTGAAAACAGGGAACTATTGCTGAACTAAAGCGCGTTCACTAGATTTATCCATAGATTAATTGCAGTAGTCTTATTTTACTTGTAGATGTCCAATGCAATCCATCAAATAAGACAATGTACTTCCGTTATTACGCAACGCCTACGAATTGGGTCACAACTAATGCAGGAAGCAAATATTCCAAATTCTTTCGTTGATTCATGGCATTCGACTCTATTTATATAAAAAGCACCAACGAAAATGGGGCAATAATGTAAAACATGAATGCTTTCTTTGAATTTCTCTAAGGATTATTTGTCGGTAATGCAACTATTCGAGTTGATGTCAAACTTAATATATAAAAAAGGAATATGCTACCTCCGGATTATGCAACACCTTGAAATCAAATCGCTCAAATTCTGGAACTGATTTATAGCGCTCGTCGCAATATGTATGTATGTATATTATATATATATATATATATATATATATATATATATATATATATATATATATATATATGACTAGTAGCGCCGAAAATAACGCAATCTTTCTGAAATTGAATGCGGTCTCTGAATTAATCTAAAGTTTACTTGCAAGTAGTCTAATTATTCTGGTTTATTTCACATGCAATATATCAATAGAACATTGTCTCGTCCAGTGTGCGGCAGGATGGCTCAGTGGTTAGAGCACCAGATTCCGAAGCAGACGTTCCGAGGTTCGAGTCCTGTCCGCGGCAAATTCTGGCCAGTATATGATAAGTTCCCAATAAGGACGAAACCGGTCTATTGGATGAATTGCTTGTTCTACACTATACAATTCTTAGTTTTTACTGACATATGTAAGTAATTAATTGGTCAGGTGTTTATATCAAGACCGCAACCTTGACGATATAATAATAATTATAACCCTGTTGATCTAAAGAACTCTCCTTAAATAATTGCACAGTTGATAAGAAACCGGTGTTCCTTCACCTACAATACAAATTTGCAAAATCAATCTACCAATTAAAAGACGAATATTTTTTGACGGCTTGCGGAGTGCGGGCGTCATAGTAAAGCAAGTCACGATTTGCGGTCTTGGATGGTCGCTTTGCACTATCAGTTTGGCCAATGTCCGATTGATCCCCATTTCAATGCAGGAAGTGAGTTCATCTTCATTGTGGCTGGGTGCTGAATCGACTTCCGAAGACTTCGGCATTGTTCATACTAACCACTGGAAATAAGGCATGTTCAAATCTTCGTTGACTGGCAACGTTTCGACTCCTCAATGCCGCAATCATCATCAGGCCTCTAATCACACATTCAAAATCCAATGCTCACAATAGCAGATTTAAGCAAACGTTTTGTGTGCGTGTGTGCTTATATCTATCCTTGTGAGCATAGTACTGTGAGTGTGTGTGTGATTAGAGGTCTGATGATGATATGAGCAATTCAATATCGAAACGTTGCCAGTCAACGAAGACTAGATCGTACCTCATTTCCAGTGGTTAGTAGGAACGATGTTGAAGCCTTCGGAGGTCGAATAAGCACCGTACCAAAAACGAGGACGAACTCAAAACGTACTTAGAATTGGGGATCAATAGGATATTTTGGAAACGGATAGTGCAAAGTGACAACCCGCGATCGTAAGTCGTGTCATGCTTCATTTAACCATTTGTCAAACAATATAGTTTTGTTATGTTGTTCGACGATTGGTTAAAACAATGAGATTGGTGTTTACTTCAAGCTCGCAAACTTGATTTAAAAGAATTGTTACCACCACCCGCGCAAACAATTATTGTTTAATTGTTTAGTTCATTTCGTTTGTGCACCGACAAAACTGAAATGAATCTTCTACTGCATGTGCATACAAAAAAAGCACAGATTTGCCCTCCAAAGTATTGTAACCTTTAAATGCAGGCTGCATTGGACTGTTGTTTGTCACACAGGGCGTAGAATATTTGGTGTTGGTTCTTTTCACAGTTAAGTCAGCTGCAAAATACGTGCACGCCAAAGCTGAATCCAATCTATAGTTTAAATGAAGCATGACACGACTTACGATCGCGGGTTGTCACTTTGCACTATCCGTTTCCAAAATATCCTATTGATCCCCAATTCTAAGTACGTTTTGAGTTCGTCCTCGTTTTTGGTCGGAAATAGCTGATTTTCCTGACGGTGACAAGCCTTTGTTAATCAATTTCTGTGGCAAATGTTGCTGGATTCTGCTTATCAATTGCTTCTTTGTATAAAATATATATGTATATATATATATATATATATATATATATATATATATATATATATATATATATATGTTTGTGTTTGTGTGTATGTGTGTGTAAATTTAAGTTATTCCAAGTAATATTGTCAAATTTTAGCCTCAAAGCACGTTAAACAGAGCTTTGTCATCGTGAATCAATCTAAGCTCGATTTTCTATTTAAGATTTAATTTGTGCATGAACAAATCCAGAAATTTTTAATAATATAATACAAAGATTTAAAAATTAAGCGATCGTTTAAACTACCGATGATTGCACGGGTGGTGGTTACAATTGTTCAAATAAAGTATGGGGGCTTGAAGTTAACCACTATCCCACTGTATTTACCTATTCGTCAAACGATATAGCAAAACTACTTCCAGTCGCACAGACTGACGCGTTTCGACCTTCCATGACTGACTAGCGAGGATCGATCCGCATTTCACATATACGGCACTCAATTCCAATTTTGTTTTCCGTATATATGCAGTGCGGTCTGATCCTCGCTAATCAGCTGGCCGTCGTACACTGATGCTGATCATAGAAGGTTGGAACGCGTCATTGTGTGCGACTGGCTGTTATTTTGCTATGTTGGTAAACGACTGGTTAAATACGAAATGGTGTTGGTGTTTACTTGAAGCTCGCAAACTTGATTTGAATAAACGACTGTTTATATGTATTGTTCAGATTATTCATAGGAAAACCCTTAAAATGGAGCGAGCAATTACCAGGAACAAAAGTGTAGAAGTTATAACTGCGTTCAAATTGCAGCTTTCAAAATTTTTTCGTGTGGCGCAAGTAGTCTGTGCAAAATTGTATAATCAAATGCCATTGGAAGCGCTTCTTAGGTAATACACGTTCAATGGATGCTAGAATGCGAATGAAAGTAATGTGCTATGAAGAAATTTGCATTGTTGTATAAGTACATGAAATAAATCTTTATGCTGACAGTGGCTAGCGACATGCTTTTGCCGTAAAATATAACGGAGTAGACAAAAGTTGTATCCCAGGCTGTTATATCTGTTTTGAAATTAGGTTTGCACTGTCGTGTGTGTTCACTAAATCCTACCATCGGCATGCTTACTTCCGTACGCCTCGTTACTTGTATTGAATTTCCGCCAGAACATACCAGTTTTCTGATTCGCGGAGCATGGTGTCGATTCATTCCATTTTACCTTCCGTTTAGGCTGTTTGCTTAATTTGATAAAATAAATTTCTGCTCACTTTATCTAAATGAGATGCCAAGAAAAGCGGCGAACTAATGCGGTTTATTAAAAAAAAGAATACGTGCGAAATATAGATAAGTAGACAACAGCTGAGCTGAAACAATGTGGCACGCACCGATGTGCTAGACATTCGAATGAAAATTATTTTTATACATAGACACGTGTGTGGTGTTTGGTATATTTAAGAAGCAGCGAAAGTATTGTGATCAGGACTTAATGACCACGTGGCGATGATCAAGGAAGCAGTAACGACTCGGATGAATTCGCCGACATATTGCCAAAATCGAATTCAAATTTCATACGCTGAATCAATTAAAGCGCGCAAAATTGCCACTGACCAATGGGGTGCCACTTCGCGCCTTTATATGCACCCTGAAATGACCGTGCCACACACTTTTGCTCTGCTCGCTACGTGGGATTGCTGTCGCTCTCTCCTTCTGAATGTCTACCTACACCGACTTCTGGACTTGCGTTTACCACGCGAAGTCATCTTGTCACTTGGTCTGCAGTCACGCCAATCTTCTTGTTCCTGCACATCTAGTCATACGTAATTGATCATCTATTAATCGAATTTCTACGTGTGTCCGCCACCACGACATTGTTGCAGATCTTCAACAAGACAATTCTAAGCTTTTGAACATCAACTCACAATCGGTTTCGACAACTCTACTTATTCCGGTGCATCCACACAAGAGGAATACCAGCCAACTTACCGGATCATACAGAGCAAGTGTCTAGAATTACTTCTAGACACTGCAACATACTTAACTTTCACGGCATTTGCCGATGAACGCTTTTCAGGCCCTGTTAAAGGCCACCTTCAGTAACTGTTCTCAGACAATTCCTATCTGTTGATCTTCTTATAACGTCGCACGTCACCTACTTGCAGCCGAGGCGTTTACAGCGCAATTTTCTAGAATATAGCACAGCCTGTGCAGGAATTAACAACTTTCAATTTATTTTCGAATCGAGGAAACCTTTATTTGAGGTTAAAAATAAAAAAAATTATTACGCAGTTCATTTGTTATGGTTAATTTAGTTTTATATATATACATATATTTGAATAAGTGAAAATCAATGACTAAAAATTGAGTTAAAATATATTGACAACGTTATGGCTGTAGCATAACTTCATCTAATTTAACATTACAGTTAAATACTGTTTGTTGCGAAGAGCTAATATATATGCAAGTATGTTTTAGGTTTTGCGAACCTAGTAACAAATTAGTTCAGTTGTGACCAGAAGGATAAACCAAAGGCAGCATGAACAGAAAGTATAATCTCATGCACATTCGTTTCGTGCTTACTGGCGACTCATCAGTAGGAGCCGGTATTACGACCTTTAGCCACTATATATTCGATTGATTATCACATTAGACAGTCTGCTTCAACAAGAATACAAAAGAAAACTATTTAAAACCGTTCCTGGCAAAAATTTTAATTATCTCCTCTAAATTGAGACAAAATAATTCACGCGAGTTAATTTAACTGTGAGATTGGATTAATTAGAATCGGATAGAAATCGGAGGCAATACACAAAAAATATTGACCTGATTTGATGCATATTCAGTTCGTTGCTTTCAGTTTGATCATTCAGATTTGAGCAACTTAATTTAATATATTTTTCGAATAATTGCTCGCGAATTGAAATAATCTTGCCAACGCTTATAATCAGCTATTATAGATAATTTATATCTTTATTGATTTTTTGTCAATTTCTTAATTTAAATTCAACTATTTCATCTGACTAGTGATTGTTAGAGAGTTATTGTTGCTGGCGTTTTACAATTAAATGCACTAATCTCGTATTTTATATAAATATACGAACATTGGTTGAGCGGGTGGTGATAAAAATTACTTTAATCAAGGTTGCGATCATGATATGAACACCTGACTCTTTGTGTACATAAATTTGTCAGTATAAGCTAAGCATGGTACAGTGTTGAAAAGGCAATTCATACGTTGGATCAGTTTAGTCTTTATTTGGAACTCATAACCTACTATCAAGAATTTGCCTTTGACAGGGCTCGAACTTGGACATGTCTGCTTAGGAATCTAGTTATTTAACAACGGAGCCACCCTGCCGCACACTATACATAGTATTTTTCAAGTCAATACGGCATACGGAAGAATTGCCTTTTCTACACTATATAATGCTTAGTGTATTCTGAAAAATGTACATACATAATAGGTCAGGTATGCAGCAGTGTGGCTTAGTGGTTAGAGCACAGGTTCGAGCCCTGTCCGCGGTAAATTCTGGACAGTACGTGATGAGTTCCAAATAAGGGCGAAATCGGTCTAGCGGATCAATTGCCTTGTCAACACTATACAACGCTTAATTTATACATACAAATATATGTACATAAGGGGTCAGGTGTTCATATCAGGACCGCAACCTTGATTATAGTAATAGAAAGCATTGATTTTGTCTTTATTATTCCTAATGCCAATATTTTTCATCGATGTCAAAGAGTTCTGAGCCTATGAAAACTATGGCAATCTTAAACCAAGATATATCAATTAAAATTACCTGATCTGCGTTCTGACTAACGCAGCTTTCATTGTTCCAGTAATTTTCTTTTTTCATAATATTTCGATCTACATTACCGTAGATCTTCATCAGATGCATTTCACGAAACAAATGAAGCAAGTGTGTTATTTCCTCTAGTCATAATATTTATATACCTCAGACTGACCTTTCATTAGATATTCGCGTGTCACATGTGTGTGTGCATTTTTTAACCGTTGTTTTCATCTAACTAATTTAGACCAGAGTGGCTGAATAATAATTTATCAATTGCATGCAATATTTATTCGTTTTTACACACTGAATGTAAATGACGTAACTGAGATGTGGAGACCCATAATTCAGAAACACTCGTCATAAAAACATGCCATGAGTGATAAAACCAGAAGTCCGAACGACTAATGCACATGTTAAATTACAATTCAAACCACTAAGTTATACTCAAGATAGATAAGTTAATAACAGTTATTGGCGCACGCCACGCATGTGCATGTGTATGTGTATGCATAACTAAAAAACTTGGTTAAATTATTTTGATACACATGTACGTACATCTAAATGAAGCTGCAGTCAATAGACATTAATTTACCCTTTGCACGCGTCAGACAAATTATTAATTATAAATATTGTATTATAAGAATATTTCCAATGGGTAGGGTGGGGGTGTAAAATAGAAAATTAAGGTTGAAATCAATATTTGTTTTAAAATCAAAAGAATAGTTAGAAATGAAATTTTGAAGACTATATTCATAATAATTGTTTATTCATTTCTTGAATAAAATCCCACTAATTAGTCAATCTTAATCTGATGTTCTTAATCTTTTACTGGAGCTAGCTTCAGTTACCAATTCATGCAATCGCCTTTTCCTTCCATTAGCTAGTGCAGTATTCCAAATCGGGCCTAAAGATTTTTCAACAGCTGTTTCATTCATAATATTATCTCTAGATTTAATTTCTATAGATTACCTAATCAAACTCGTCACCCTATTACGACTACATATTGCTATGCGTTTGCATTCCTCCCAGTTTATAGTATGCCTAGTCTCCACTACATGACGAGCAAGATCTGATTTAGCAATATGTCCATACTTACACGCAGTTTTATGTTTACCTCTTCTTACTTTGATTGGACGCATGGTCTCACCAACATACTTGAGACTACAATCATTGCATGGGATCTCATACACTCCTGAAGTGTCTAATGGTTCAATCTTTTCTTTTTGGTTAGGGAGTATAGTGTCTAGTGTAAGAGACTGTTTTAAAACGGTCCTTATATTGTATTTTAAAGCTATTGATTTCACTTTCCTACTTAATATAGAGTCCGGTAATACCATGACCTTATGTTCTTCCTTCCCCTTGTCCGCTTTTATGTATCTCAAACTAGGATTAAATTTCTTCACCATGCCCCTCATTGTTGTATCTATTAAATGAGGAGGGTAACCATTAGTCTTAAATATATCGCGTAGTCTGTCTACTTCTAACTTCCTATGCTTTATATCTGTTAACTTGAGACTTCTTAATGTTAATGACTTTAAGATCCCGACTTTCATACGAAACGGGTGATTGGACTTGAAATTAAGAAGGATTCCTCAATAAGTATCCTTCCTATGGAATTACCGGACTTTATATTAAGTAGGAAAGTGAAATCTATAGCTTTAAAATACAATATAAGGACCGTTTTAAAACAAATAGTGATTTCAACCTTAATTTTCTATTTTACACCCCCACCCTACCCATTGGAAATATTCTAATAATACAATATTTATAATTAATAATTTGTCTGACGCGTGCAAAGGGTAAATTAATGTCTATTGACTGCAGTTTCATTTAGATGTACGTACATGTGTATCAAAATAATTTAACCAAGTTTTTTCTAGTTATGCATACACATACACATGCACATGCGTGGCGTGCGCCAATAACTGTTATTAACTTATCTATCTTGAGTATAACCTAGTGGTTTGAATTGTAATTTAACATGTGCATTAGTCGTTCGGACTTCTGGTTTTATCACTGACGAGTGTTTCTGAATTATGGGTCTCCCCATCTCAGTTACGTCATTTACATTGAGTGTGTAAAAACGAATAAATATTGCATGCAATTGATAAGTTATTATTCAGCCACTCTGGTCTAAATTAGTTAGATGAAAACAACGGTTATAAAAATGCACACACACATGTGACACGCGAATATCTAATGAAAGGTCAGTCTGAGGTATATAAATATTATGACTAGAGGAAATAACACACTTGCTTCATTTGTTTCGTGAAATGCATCTGATGAAGATCTACGGTAATGTAGATCGAAATATTATGAAAAAAGAAAATTACTGGAACAATGTAAGCTGCGTTAGTCAAAACGCAGATCAGGTAATTTTAATTAATTCAGTATCGCAACAACGCCATTCCTTCAAGATATAACAATGCCACTCTCAGGGAAATCGATGCCGTAGTAGATTGAGCCTTAATGATATCTTTCCAAAAATTACTGGATTAGTTGTTTAATATCTAAAATAGCATCATTTTCGCCATTGTTCCTAAAATAATAAAAATAATAATTAGATTGATTTTATTTTACAACTAACGAGTTAATTGGTGAATATGTTTAATTCCAAGTCCTTGGCTGACCGCGTTAACAAGAGGAATAATTAGCTAGTCCGAAACGCACTTTATTGCAAGTCTCTTACCTTTGGAGGCTTACCTCAGCTTTTTGCAAGAGTCAGTCATGCACCATTAAGCCGATTCTCGTGTCTATCTTATACAATGTATTTCTGAAAATATTTCGATTGTTTGCAACGCATAACAAGTTTGTGTTATTGCCCACTGCGTGTAATTATACCGTCGATTCCTAACTACATAAACGCTTTCATTAAACTCACCCCGCTCCCGCAGTAAAGTATTATGTTGGTGGTATGACTCCTGGCATCAAATACACTGAAAACGTCGTTTTTTTAGCCGAACACGAGGAGGAGCATCTCAAAGTCATTAATTTGTTTCAGGATGTAAATACATGGCATAAAGTCTAGTTATGTTCAATTTTGCTATAAATATTTAAATCAGGCTGAATAACAACCTACGCCAGTCACTGGCGAATTCGTCTACATGGAGTATGCCCAGGTAAAAAAGTGGTCACCTTCTAGCGAGATTTGCTACAGCTGTCCTACACAAATTTTGTACATAATAATTAAATCGTTTGTCTGATTTTCTAAGCGTAAAAGCTAAAGTTTGTTACGCCATGCCGATTCTGTTGGCTGTCGCGCGGTCTGATAAGTTCAATTTGACATTTTGCAAATTATACTAACGTAGCGATATCGCCAGACAACCGCAATCCAAAACTATGCAGACCCACAATGTGGCAAGTGCCAGCTTTAATTTGCGATTTTGGTCATTCCATCGGTTTGCGT
This sequence comes from Eudiplozoon nipponicum, assembly GCA_029291075.1. Classification (NCBI taxonomy): domain Eukaryota; kingdom Metazoa; phylum Platyhelminthes; class Monogenea; order Mazocraeidea; family Diplozoidae; genus Eudiplozoon; species Eudiplozoon nipponicum. The sequence goes on along the minus strand of JAQBSW010001465.1, from coordinate 4,890 downwards.
AATCCATTCACTATAAAAGAACAATTTAATAAGCATAGCATTGCGGTAAAATGGCAGATAGTGTCTGATGAAGAAGCCATGTGAACAATGTGTCACTGTCATGCGATCTTCTAGAAAAAGTTGTGCGGAATTTCGGCATCTCGTCTGAGAAATTGTGTATCCTTGTATCTATGCAAGCAATTTGTATTTAAATGAACATAATATCATCAATCGTGCCATTCTGTAATAATAATAATAATAATAAAAATAATAATAATAATAATAATAATAATAATAATAATAGTAATAAAATAATAATAATAATAATAATAATAATAATAATAATAATAATAATAATAATAATAATAATAATAATAATAAAATAATAATAATAATAATAATAATAATAATAATAATAATAATAATAATAATAATAATAATAATAATAATAATAATAATAATAATAATAATAATAATAATAATAACTATAGTTATACCAATGTTATGAAGCTTTCTTAATCTACGGCGTAAAAATAAACATAATTTTATTCAAACGGGTTCATTGTACCACACAGTTTATTATTTTTTTCATTTACAGATTCACTTTTATTACTGTTTTAATACGGATAATAATTGAATAATAACTTATACTTTAAATTCTTGCCAGAAATTGATAAGTTATCAATAAGGACGAAACCGGTCTACTGGATAAATTGCCTTTTCTACACTATAAAATTATTAGTTTATACTCAAAATTTATGTACTTATTTATTTATAAAAATAAAGTTTGCGAGCTTGAAGTTAACACCAATTGTTAAATTACCAGAGTCAGACATCCACTCAATCTCAAAATTTTTCTATTCGGATTGAGATTGCCTTTTCCAAACATTATTTATATAAAGTGGCTAACGGATTTTATGTGCATTTATATCTCAGTTTTCTAGGGAATAAAACAATCTAAGATTGCGCGGGTGGTGGTAGCAATTCTTTAAATCAAGTTTGCCAGCTTGAAGTAAAAATCAATCCCATTGTACTTAACCAGTCGTCGAACAACATATCAAAACTACCGCAAGCGAGGATCAAACCGCATTGCATAAATATGGAAAGCAAACTTATATATGCGGCTCTCACCTCAAAGTAGTCTTGCATACCTGAATGGAAATTTCGGCTGCATGAGTATATACATTTTGCGGCATTTTCCACATACACACACACACAATAATATTAATATTATTATTATATTATATATTATATATATATATATATATATATATATATATATATATATATATATATATATATGGTAACAATTCTTTAAATCAAGTTTGCGAGCTTGAAGTTAACACCAATCCCATTGTATTTAACCAATCGTCTGACAACATAACAAAACTTCTGCCAGTCGTCTGCTTCCAATATAAAGGCATTGCTTTTTGATTCTCGCTAATCAGTTTGCCGTTGTACTCTGTCGATAATCATGGATGATGGAAACGTGTCAGTGCGTGCGACTAGCCGTAATTTTGCTATGTTTTTCGACGACTGGCTAGTTACATTAGGATTGGCGTTTAATTTAAGTTCACAAGCTTGATTTAAATAATTATTATCACCACCCGCGCAGTCAATGATTGTCTGAATATATGTTCTTTATGGGTCAGGTGTTTATATCAAGATCGCATCTTTGATTATCATAATTTTAATCGTCACCCGCGCAACCAATGTTCCTTTGATTGCATAAATTTTCATTTCAATAATACTTCCCAATGAAGCGTGGTTTCTGTTCTGTAATGACAGATTGTGGATGGTTAGTTGGAACTTTGGGTCTAAATGGATGCCATATGAGCTCCACCTTAAGGAAAAATAGACTAACCAGGTTACATTAGTTAGTATATAACTGAAAATTGTGTGCAGTGTAGTCCGCGGCAGGATGGCGCAGTGGTTAGAGCACCAGATTCCGAAGCAGACGTGCCCAGGTTCGAGTCCTGTCCAAGGCAAATTGTGGCCAGTACATGATGAGTTCCCAATAAGGACGAAACCGGCCGACTGGATGAATTGCCTTTTCTACACTATACAATTCTTAGTTTATACTAACAAGAGTATGTACATAATGGGTCAGGTGTTCTTATCAAGATCGTAACCTTGATGTTTGCAATTGACATCATCTCTTGTTCGACTAAAGTTCATTTCCTCATACCGTTCTTCTGATATAAATGTTGACACGTGTTACTTCTGCTGATGTTTTTGTTTGTTCGATTATTTTTATTCTACATTGTCCGAGTGGGCTTATTCGGTGAGAATCGTACGGCTCGTATTTCGTTGTCTTTCCATACCACGCAGCACGTCGGATTCCTGGAAGTTTTCTCTCTGGTCATAACTTGTTTATACCCCGTTTGTTGATAATTTACATTGGATAACGTCTGCACATATAAAAAATTTTTATTGTTTTTTATGTTGTCACTATATTTTTGCAACTAGTCAAATAATATATCGAGTCAATTGGGCTTCTTAACAATCAGCAAGTATTTATATGCAGTGGTAAACAAATATTTAGGAGTTTTTTCCTGCCTGACTATTACTGTTCAATAAGTTCCAAGTTTCGGTTATGGAATCAGTAATTGCATATTGTTTGGATACCGCTACTCATGTCTAGATAAAATTCAGCGGCAGGTGCTGATGAATTCTATTGTTTACACGCTACTTTATTCGTCTTATGTATGTGTTTACACACAAACGTTAGGAATTGGAGTAAGAAGATGATTGATCTTCAGCGTAATTCTTTGATTAAAAAAATGTAATATTTTGCGTTAAATGTGAAAAGTGTGTTCTTTATATTGTGTTTAATCTTCTGTTCATTTTTGAGGATGGAATATCTCCTCGGAAAGAAAGATACAGGTAAATTATTAAGTTAGTTTCTTATGGTATTATTTTAAAAAATTATAAAAATTGCAATGTATATTTAGTTTTGAAATTGGTGTGTTTGTTTGCAGTTATTATAAATTGGATTTACCGTCAAAAAGTACTCCTCTGGAAACCTGAAAAGTTGGACGCATACAATATTCACATTATGTAATGAAAATTAACGAAAAAAATATTTACTTTAATTAGGAATTCGCAAAGATTGCCGAGTAAAATATTAAAATCAATATTTTATTTGCTTTAAATTAATATATATGATAAAAATTACTTTTCTTTTTCGTATTTTACATTATTTCTTTCTCCTTTTCCTTTTAAACAGCATGCTTAGGTAAGTAAATGTATGTTTTTTTTACAATGAAACATATGACTAAAACAATTTGAGCATTATATACAATATCTACTAAACTAGTTTTTCATTCAAAATCACATGTTATTGTTTTATACCATTGAAGTAATTAAAAAGTGATCCCAGGGTTTGAAAATTTTATATTTATTGCCAGCTTTAAATATGATTTCCGTGTAGACGCAAATATTTTATTCTCCAAAGTCTAAATTTGTTCGTTAAAACTTGAATGAAACCTCGGATAAAGTTATTTCACCGTCTCACATCTTTTTATCTTGCAGAATTTAGTTAAATTCTGCGAAGTGTTTTGTATCAAAAGATTATTGTAGTTGTTCCTCGTTGATAGAGTAACAGGAATTGCCAAGATTCTAGAATACTCAGAATCACCTTCTTATCTGTTTTTATATTCATAAATGTTATTATTTATTATTATGAAAAGAATTGTAAGATAAATATTAATTAATCAGGAGTGTGAATTTACAGTTTCAACGTAACTACAGGTTATTTTATATTGGTATTGTTATTTACTTAAATTAATAAAGAATAAAGCAATATGATGGGGTTGGAAAAAACATTCCGGCATAAAATGCCTCATCATACTTTTACTAATCAAAGCCGCTTTATGTGAAGATTTGTATTTTCTAACTTCATAGTTTAAATATGTTATAATTTTTTTTAATGGTGCCATTCGTATAGAATTTAGATGTGATAAGCATATCCTAAAATCTCTTAAAAACAAATGCTGGTATTTTTATTTTTTAATTAACCTCCACATCTAAAATATTTTAATATATATATATATATATATATATATATAATCTTTCGGAATGCGAGCCTTAATAAAATAGATAGTATTCTTTCTTTGTGCAAAATAAGAAGAAATGTAATCACATTCAAAAACCGTTTCTTTCTCATATTCTTCTCAAGTATCTAAAAATGTTCATCTCCTTATATATGAAAATGTAGACAGGCTGGGAAGGCTAAGTAAGGGAAAACAGAATCAATTTTATACATCCCCTATAGATTTGAGCTCAATGATCGAAAATTCGTTTTCTACTTGCTTAAATCCGACTGCAGCTTGTTTATCCATGTCTTCGTATGTTGCTAACTTATCTCTGTTATTGCATTTAGTAATTCTATTAATTTGTACTGCTGGAGAATATACGTGTGATATTTTAACGATGTGTTGCGCAATTGCAGACGTGTATTCACCATTTCATTTAAAACAGGAGTTTAAGTTGGAATTTTCTCTCATTCGCATTATTAATCGCATGGTCGATCGGCCCACGTATGTTGATCGACAACTTTCGCATGTATATTGGTAAATAACAATTTAGATCGATATTAATGGCTGCTTCTTTTTACTTGCTGGTTAAGTTAAATGTTTAAATTTAAATAATATACGTAGCTTAGCTGCATTAAATTTGTGCCAATGTCGCTTTTTCAGATACAAAATCAGTTTTTAACTTATTTTCTTCTCAAGTAACAACTAATGAATATGTCTTTATATATATATATATATATATATATATATATATATATATATATATCGTTACACGTTTCACCATTTTAAAAATATGAGAACACAACAATTATTCCATGTAATAACATTTATTAATAAATCCTATGGTTCCACCAGTATCTACGGCCATTATTCT